>RXPK01004378.1:0-53132 GCA_004143645.1 Protaetia brevitarsis
TTTTGAGTGGCAGATGGGCCCAGTCGAACTTTTCTGAAACGAAAATGTTTTACCGCTAAGTTAATAAGCAGTCTTGTGGAGATTATTTTAGAGCAAGTAATTGTCACGATATTTGCTATCTAAATAAATGATGTTGTATTTCTATTTAAATATACTCTGTTTGCCAAATACCTTTCAATACACTTACCATGCCCAAAATAAAACAGACTACCCAAAACACGACTATTATTAACTGAAAAAGGTTTTCGTTATGTTAGTTTTAAATTATTAACTAAATACCCATGCATAACAAGAAAGTAACCTTTCGATATTTAAAGTGTCTGTATACCCAACTTATCTTAAGAGTAAGCCCTATAAGTGCTTAAAATTCTAAATATAAGCTTCTAAAGTTTCTTTACTTTTGCTGGCGTTTGCCTTTGTTTTATTAATCTCTGCACAAGGAAGCAATAGATTTTATTATTCTTATTAGGAACACCTTTAATAACGGTAGGGTATTATCTATTTATTTGCTACTGAATTTAACACTATACGGATTTTCCTTTCCAATCTGCAAATAAATTGTGAGATTTTTCTTATTATTCTCACGTAATTTCGCCATACTGCAATTTAAGGATTTTAAATTGCCCTCGTAAATACGCGGGCGTTGTCGACTTTTACCGAGATTACGCGGCTAAACCTCGCACGAGTACTGCAACTTCTGATAAGATCGCCGCCCCAGTAACAAGGACGGAAATCTTCCAGGTCGGTAATTGAAAATTTATTGTCGTGTGTACCAGGTCGCAGTTGAAACCACTTTACGTATAATCTACGGGGCAAAATTACGCGAGCGCTTTTCTGATCAAAGGCGTCGACTCGTTGCAGACGGATGTAATGCGACCGAGGCGCCCGTCGAATGGCAAAATTGTGTTGTTTGCCGAAATAATGAGGTGGCGTTTATGACGATGTACTTTTTAATCGTGCATGTAAGAGCACCTGTTGTGATCGCTGACGGCTTTAGAGACGGGATGCAATTTTAGCAATGCTGTAGGGAAACTCAAAACTCGATAATGATGGCATAATGCAAATTTCGTGTTGTGTTTTGCGAGCATGTTTTTATTTGTGCATTCTCATGGAAGACGTGTTCTATTAGATTATTTAAAAGTATATTTAAAGCAATTTCTCTATTCATTTTTGTCTTGAAAATTTCATAAAATTTGGGATACACCATATAATTTCTTCTTGTTAAAATAAGCTAATTCGAATGGAAAAGAAAATACTTTCTACGAGTAACTCATGGAGTTGCCATTAAGAATGTCTCTCCATTGAGTAAAAATTTTCGCATATAATTATGAATCTTAGTGAGCATCTCACTAGTGATAAAAACCATCCATTGATTCATCGTCAAGCAGGGCATCTGCCAATGGAGGTTTCAAATCGCAGGCAATCTGGGCTGGATGCCGATTTGCTATAACTCCACTTTGTATTTCGTCTACTGTTTCTCTGATGTTTTCGCAAACTTGGCTAGAGATTTCTCATTATGCAAATCCTATTCTGGACGTTCACAATTAGTGTCATTAGAATTTTGGTCAGTATTTGCTGCAATTTATTGAAGGAATTGACATTAGAGGTTAATGAAATAATAATTCATGAAGTAGAATACTTAAATATATTTAAAAAAATTCTTAAAATAGTAGTTCGTAAACACAGCAATGAGGTTAAGAATAAATAGTGAAATAGGACAATGAGGACTCCTAAGTTAGCTGTAGGACAATTTGTAAAATTGACGCAGAGATTAAACTCCACAAATGGATGACACCATTTTTGTGTAGAAATGGTTTCGAATTTTCTGCGTGCATGACATTTATCGTTTTCAGCATTCGTAGTTTCTTCATCATCTGGGTAACACACATTTGAACTATCTCCTGATCTCCTGGGACACAAGATCATCTCGGTTAGTACTAGTAGAGGATGCCCCCAGTGGGGAGTTACATCCCCACTTATGTGGAGCTTAATAGTAGACGAACTCTTATGCGGGCTGACTGATCTAGGCATCCCTTGTCAAAGATATGCTGATAATATTGTCATATACGCAAGAGGCAAATTTGAGACTACCCTCTATGACATAGTTCAAAGAGGACTAAACTTTACGAGAAGATGGTGTCAATTGGTGGGACTTAATGCTAATCCCACTAAGACTACCTTAGTAGCATTCACTACGAAAATAAAATTCAATCTTAAAACCATAAGATGAATGGACAAATTATAGATTGTAGAACCGAAGTTAAATACCTAGGCCTTACCCTAGACAATAAACTTCTATGAAGCAAACATGAATTTGAAGTAACCACAGGTCAAAAGAGCTCTGATGGGTGTAGAACTTTTGGGGAAAAATTGGGCAATGCAAAATACTGCTTCGGATGTATACAGCGATAGTGAGACCGATCATCACTTACGCATCAGTAGCTTGGAGCAAAAGAACCAATTTGACCAGCGTGTGAATTAATCTCTCGAAAGTGCAAACATTAACATGTGTATGCATAACTGGGGTTATGATAACTTGCCCATTAGCAGCTATCGAGGTAGTATTAGATCTTACCCCTCTCCACATTGTAGTGTAGGGCGTGGGCAAAAGAACCGCACTCAGAATGTTCAAGGAAGGAAGCTGATTATGCTTGTCTCCCTGCGTGAACAGTTCAAAAAATTTAACTTTGTGAAGAAGTTCACCACAAAGCTTAGTAATAAGAGCGAGTGGGATCATAACACCATCCTAAAATTGAACAGAAATGCCGTCAAATGGTACAGTGATGGCTACAAAGCAGCAGAGGGAACTGTAATAGGAATATATGGGTCTAGAACCAAGTACTTCGAAAACTTGAGAAAATACCGAAGTATCTTCCAGGCGGAAATACACAGTATTGAAAGATGCGTCCAGTTCAATATTGATAGAAATTATCGAAAGCAGGAGATTATCATCACGTCTGGTAGCGAAGCAGCTATTAAGACGCTGAGCTCACATGAAAACAGTTCCAATGGTCTGGGAGTGCCCAGGGAAATTAAAAGGGCTAAGCAAAAGGAACAAAGTAACCCTCCTCTGGGTTCTGGGTCAATACAAGGAGGTGGACGGACGCGAGATAACGGAGTTATCTCGCAAAAAGGGGCTGGAATACCTTTCATAGGGCCTGAACCCTTGTACAGGCTAAGCAGCAGTACAATACCGAAGAAACTGAAAAGAGAAATGAAGCGGAAAAAGTCTAATTATTGGGAGAATCTCCAGGGAATGAGGCAAAATAAAACCCTTCTGGGAACCTGTAACCAGAAGAGGCTTACAGAATGCATCAACCTGAGTAAGAACAATGTTTGCATATTAACAGGATTACTTTCAGTCCATTGTAAACTGAAAGAACACCTGAGTAAGCTTGGATTCGCAAAAGAATCTGAGTATAGATTTTGTGGAGAACAGGATGAAACACCCATCCATCTCCTCTCAAATTGCGTAGCACTGTGCAACTCAAGGACGTTGCATCTGGGAGCATGTGTAATCGAAGAGGGAGACTTACCTAACCTGGGGCCTTCTGATATCCTACTTTTGAGGATGAGGATTGGAAGGCCAGCTGTAAAACAGCAGGAAGAATAGGGAACACAATAGATCAGTAGGTCGCAGCGTAACATCACCCTCCTCACATACATACAACTCCTGAACAGCATCATTTTATTCTACATACAATGCAATGAGTTCATGCAACGTAGACCTAGAATTTACATAAGTGTGTGAGTATCGTCAGCTGCAACCGAAGCAATAATAATCGTTATAAGGAATTAATCATTAAGTTATTGCTAATAATATAATTACTAGTGTTAGCAGCAAATATAGATCAGAGGCGCTCATATATAATCACGTGACGTTTGTTGTTTAGAAAATAGATTTACTAAAGTAGCTAACACTAGATTCTATTCTAAATTCTTTTTGAATTAATATTTTCTATTTTTTAGAAAAAAATAATTCAAACGTATTATTAAGGGGCAGTTAGGTTAGTTTGTCTCTTTACTGTGTACAATAAACAATTACACAATGCAAAAGATAATGTTGAACGACAAGTGTAGAATATAGGTAGAATTTTAAAATGGTTTAAATAAATGTTATGGATTAGTGGGTTAACAAATTACCACTGCTCAAGGGAACATCTTTGTTACTCTTTCGTAATAAGGTTATTAAAATTGAAATTGAAGCTTTATTTAAAGATGACGGACAATATAAATTTCCAGGATTAAATTTTCAAATTAAAACTTTTACATCAACAGCTAACGATAACAATTGAAAAATAAAATATTTTCTTAAGGAGAAATGCAAAGCTGCTGGGAAAAATCTTCAAGGAAAGATACATATAAACGACGAAACGAGAGAAGAAAACCAAAGAAGTATCCTCCGCGAAGAACGAATATAATTAAACGTCTAGAATTTATCTTCCTCCTTGCATTTCCTTCATTTTTATTTCCTCTTCAGCATTCGCGTGAGTTTTTTACGTTTTGTACTCCGCAATCGCATAGCGTTAAAGAAAAACGAGCACTAACTTTGTACGCTTTCCGTATTTTTAATTTGCCCACCTTTCAGTTATCATTCCAATACTTTGAATGCTGGCAAGGTCTGTTGCGATGCGAAGGAAGCGGGAAGGGGCATTCCTCTTCTAATTTTTACACCCTCTCTGACCTCGGGAAGCAATAAAAACGAGACCAACTCTTTCCACCGCCCCCGGCAAAAGGGTGCAGCTGCTATCGGCGTTTAAATATCGAAGTTTGCGTTCGACGGTATGTCGAAAATACCGAGACGAAAGTCCCTCAAAGTGGTTGTGGATTTTCGTAAAGAACGGTGAGGGGTAAGCGTGCAAAAGACGACGGAAATGACGATAGAAAGTGTGAGGTGAGGATAGGAAAGGAAGAAGAAAAGGAGAGATGAGGTTACGGAGGGTAAGGGAGGCACGGCCGGAGTACAAGGCGTGGAGGAAGGGGATGATAGGTACGGCGGTAAAGTGGAAACTTTGTCAGAAATTGAAATTCCACAGCCTTTGAGCAAGTTCTCACATACACAAGTCGCTTGTGCTAGCTGCTGGTACTGTTGCTGCTGCTGTTGCTGCTACCGCTTACAATTCGTCTTTAAGATATGCAGAGGAAGAGAGAGTGGGAGAAATTCTTGATACAGTGCTTAGGCACTGCTGCATTTGCGAAATTCTCAAAATCGTTCCAACTCTCTTTGACACAGCGCAGCGTCGCAAATGGATTTAGAAGAATGCTGGAAATTCTATTTTCATTATTATTTCCAAATCTTCTTTTTACACCTTATTTGGGCATTAAAAAACAAGACTTCGTTAGAAACAAATTCCATGTAAAAGATGGGATCATTTCTTTCTCGGTTTGAAAACAAGGCAAATTTAATCTTTAAGATTTATAAGGCATCAGACGGTGTAATGAATTGGTGACAGATGTAGAATTGGAATCTGTCATTCAGAAATTAGATAAATAAAACTCAATATGGTAGTTCAGGATAAAGATTTAAAAGCTGAAAGAAAAATCAATAATTCGTTTAAGGAAAATCATTTGTAACAAGAAAAAAAAAATAAATAAATTAGGGTCATTCTTTTTCTTTATTTCAACATTAGAAAACTAAAAAAAAAAAAACGTTAGCAATGCCCTTCCGGATCTGAGTTACGAGAAAAACACGCAAATAAATTCACTATAATTAGTAATAATATGAAAATAAGATAAAAAGAATTTGCGCCATTTATAGAACAATTGCTAGTAGTAAAAGGTAAAATGATGAATGTATATACGTTCCCATTCTTACAATTATGAATTTTATAAATAATTTAGAATAAATAATATTATTGTTCAAAGTGGTTGTATAAAGAACAAAGTCACAACATTATAAATGTATAAACAATTAAACAAACAAGAATATTTTTAACATGGAGTCTCTGGAAACACTATAACCTCATATTTTGTATTTATTCTCTCGCTTCTATTATCCACTGAATCATACCGGAATTTCCAATATTGAATACTCTACTAATCTATACAGGTTAGTAGAGTATATGATCTGTCGGGTCGATGGAAATAATTCTCTGGCTTTATTCTCTGCTTATTAAAAACTACCTGTCTTCTTGCGTCCAAGGCTTCGCATTCACACAGGACGTAGTATGCTATCTCTATTACCTCATTGCACAGTCCATAGAAGGTATCTCCAGTGTTGATCCCATTTTATTTTATAGGTATCTTTCTAATGAATAGTGTGACTAAATTATTCCTACTAAGCTCTCTTCATTGATGGCCTTTTAATAAAGGTCTTTCTATGATTTCTTTTATTGTTCCAGCGTTTTGGAGGCAACTCCTAGCTGTCACTTGCGTTACAATCTTAGATGCCCAATTCTTGCCTTTTGTATTGTCACCAATTGGAGAGGGAGAAGATGTAGAAGGCATTTTATTGCCTTGATTTTTTAACTTCAATATGCGTCTCTTCAGAGAATAGTGTGGCTACATGATTTCTAGGAAGCTGTCTTCATTGACGGTCTTTTCATCAAAGCCTTGCCATGATTTCTTTTATTGTTCCTGCGTTCTATGTATTTCCTTGGAAGGCAACTCCTAGCTGGCACTTACTTACAATCTTTGATGCCCCACCAAGTGGAGAGGGAAACCATGTAAAAAGCAATTTTATTTCAATAGGTGTCTTAGAGAATAGTGTGCCTAAATGATTCCTACTAAGCTGTCTTCATTGATAGCCTTTTCAGAAAGTCCTTTCTATAATTTCTTTATTGTTCCAGTGTTCTACGTGTTTCTTTGGAGCCAACTTCTACGTATCAGTTACTTTACAATCTTAGATGCCTCCATTCTTGTCATTTATATCGTCACTCAAATGGAGAGGAGGCGATGTAGAAGGCACTTTATTGCTGCTGTAAGATTAAGTCTCATTGTTCTGTTACTCCTAAATATGTAAACTTTCATCTTCCTGAATTAACTTATAGCAGTTTGCTGCTATATCTTTGTCCACCATACCAGAGGCCATGTGTCTAGTAGTTGTATTATATGTTTAATACATCATATATGTATGATCTTAAGCCTCATATTCTCCTTGGCCTACATGAGTGTTGTCATGTATCTGGTTTCAATTCTCTGAAGTTACCGATTAAAAGTAACTTTGGAGTCAGAAATGCTGCTGAGGTGTTTCAGTTCTATGGAGGGCTTTATTTTTTTCTCCTAGTAGTCCAAGATCATCTAACTTCCTCCTACCCATAAACGTTGTTGAGGTCGAAGGCTGTTGTCTTCTATTTGATTCATTCTTTTGCAACTTGTAGAGCATTCTGCATTTTATCCGGTATAATTGTTAAACTTGCCCTGAGTCAAAATCATTTGCAATTTAAAGTTGGAGTTTAAAGGTGCGTATTCATTTGAGCCATTTTGCGCGCATATCTGTGCGCAGACAACTTACGCGTACATATAATCGATCGGGAAAATTATTTTAACATATATCTGTGCCCTAAAATATCTGCTCATACACTACTTCGCTACGTATATACTTGAACATTTTTGCGCGTAGATCGTTCATGAGCCTAAATTTGTTCAAATGAATACGCACCTTTACTCGCAGCTCGTACACGATCAGGATTACAGCAGATTATATTTCAAGTTCAATACTGTTTTAAATGTATATTCTTGTGTGTTTATTTTAATACTTCAGTTCCCTTCTCCTTTTCGGCTTATTTTCATATAATTCGCCTCTTCCTTTTTATATTTTTTCTTGGTTCAAATCAATTCCTCTTTCCCTTTTATTTGCTGCCGAGTTTTTGTTAATAATTGTCTCGATCGCAAACTTATCGCAGCCGCTATGTTTATTATTATTTTACATCTCCTTATATTTCCCTAAAATGAATATATCATATATTTTTTTATTACTTCATAAATGAAAATAGAGAGAGACTTCTTTTCTTGGAGAGTGAAATTCATATAACTGCTTTTACCGCTCTTCTGAAACTGTATGTATGCAACCCTAATAATTTCCAAGCATTTTTTATTGCAATTATCAATTTTATTGTTACATAATCTTTAAAAGTTGTTTGAAATATATACTTCTAAATATATTGGAATGTATTTTTTTTCATTTATATATAAAAACATTTTATCTGCACATGAGCTTTGCAGAATTATAATTTTCCCATATAAACAGATTAAAACGACACATTAATATTATTTGATATTTATGCGTTCCGATAATCCACAACGCCGTTGTAATGTATGCTTAACTGACCTATAAAACGTAATATGGATGTAGCGTCAGTTATGACTTGTTTATGCAAACTTCCATTTTCATTATGCAAGCGGGTTAAATGAAATTAATGCTATTGCGTACACACATCAAGCTGTTTTATGCAAACATAGTTGGAGAATTATATGCTGGGGATTGCACTCTAGTTTGAACTAATTAAGTTGTTATACTTAGTGTTCCACTTTTCTTTGACCCTTATCCCCTTTACAGTATTATTGAAAAAGAAATGCAAATTTTGAAATTGGTATTGAAGGATAATTGAAAAGGTAGCTATTAAAATTAAATAAAATTCAGTTGTTTGGACAATATATATGTTCGCGCAAATTTTTAAAATTGTATATCAATTGCTTATAATAGCAAATATGTATGCAATTATGTAATATTATTATTATTATTATCATCTTGTCTTGTTATACTTGTTTGACTAACGTGTTATTTTTTCTACGTGTACTTATTTACAATTTATTTGTGTTATGTGTTATATTACTTTTTTATTTATATTGACATCTTCAACGTACTATCTATTGTAACACTGAATAAATAAACTATCTATCAAACTATCTATCTATCTATCTATCTAGCATAAGGAATCATTCAGATCAGTTGCTAATTACACACCCACCATTAAATAGACAGGATGATATGCATTTCTTTAAAACCAAGTGGTTGAAAAAATCGGGACGTCCTTGTTAATTTTACGGGTGTGGATCACCAATATTAACGTTTTATTAAACGATTATGTCAAATTTCAAAGTTGGATTTCCTGGTAATGCTGATGGTGATGCTGGCTTCGGTAGATGGAATAACAATGGCTCTTTGCAGTTAAAAGGATCATATCAACTCCTACTGGGTGGTAATAACAAACTCGTAGAATTTTAACAGTCTTATAAGCAATTGCAGCGAACACTAGATTATTACATAACAATCATCTTATGAATATCACATCTAAAATAATACTAGAACGTCTTGGGCTCTTATTAACAATAACTGCATGTTCCTCCTGCTGTGAAATCTGGCCGTGGCCGCACTAGTAGTAAGACTGTAAGATGAAGGGCATAGAACTTTAGGGTATGCAGATGATCTTGTCATTCTGACTCAGGGTAAATTGAACAATGTACTGGGGGACAAAATGCAGAATGCTATACAGGTTATACAAGAATGGATTGAGGGGAAAGGTCTTAGCATTCGCGAGAAGGAAGAAGTCAGATGGTTTTGGACCGCTAAAACTCAGAAGTGAAGAAATAAATCTGGCAGAGGAAGTGAAATATCTTGGCGTCATAGTTGGAATCGATAGCTTCAAAGAATTAAAACCAGCTAGTAAAGCTAATGGAAAAACATGGGAGTTAAGACCAAGACCTGGTGTGGGAATGTAAGAAGAAAGAAGAACTGCAGCTTAGTAGGAATCATCTTCCCATCGTAACAGGTCTCCTTACAGGGTACTGCGCGCTGAAAGAACACCTACAGAAAATTGGGATCAACACTGTAGATACCGACTGCGGACTCTGTAATTGGATGACAGAGAACGCTTACCACATTATGTGTGAATGAGAGGCTCTGGACGGAAAAGGACAGGCAATTTTTAACAAGCAAAAAACACGAACAAAAAAAACAAACGGTAATAGTGTCCGTTTAAATGTAGATCATAAAGTCGTTAGCAATCCAGAACTGGTGTGGCTTCAATATTTATTTTAACAAATTTGTCAATGAATTACTGCTATTGGACGAAGGTTCTCCTGAATACATAATGCTATTTCTAATGCCTCCTCCATCATTTTGGAACGCTTGTGCGAAATAAAATTATACGAATTGTTAATTAACTTAAGAATACATATTGATTCACAAAACGATGAGCATAAACATTTTAAAATAACGTATGAATGAGATTGTGGCTTCTCCAAAATATATTACTAACAATTCAGTGATGAAAGAAGGCATCAAAAATAATATATTTACTTAAGGGTGGTATTGACCATTCACCACCAAAAATTATCGCCAAATATTTTTACTACGACCATCTTCAATAATATTTTGAAAGATGAGATTAGATTAATAACATGGACTTCGTGTTGTTCTGGGAAGTTGACTCTAGACAAGAAGTAGATACCAGAAAGAGCTGTTACAAGGACCTTCACTGTATGTAAAGTATGTAAACGATACACCTTTTGAGAAAACCAATATATTTGCGGATCTTGATGATAAGTTACTGTTGGTGAATGATTCCAATAAACTTAATGCAGTTCAGCGGGCAAATAACACTTTGGGTGGTATGCATACAAATGAAGTAAATGCCCTTCATCCGAAGTAAACTAAGCACATACTACGTAATCTTTAATAAAGATTCTTTTTTTATATTATCCTGTGTAAAGAAAAGTAGTTTTCGGAGGATGAGCATTCACTTAATTTTTAAGCATACCACCCTTTAGCCAAAGTAAGTAATTATCTACTCCAAACTAATTTAGTGGTTAACATAAAAAGATTGTGTCTGCCGAGTTTGGAGCTATAACCGCAAGAGAAAAATCTCAAGTATATCGCAGGTTGATAGTATAGATTTTGTAAAAGTCACGATAGAATGCAACGGCATATGTAGCCAAATATTAATAATTTATGTAAAATAAAAATCTATTTGCTAAGTCTTGTGAAAATTTAAATCTGAGATCAGTCCATGCGTTTATTAACGTGTTATTTTGAGCATTTTCATGTCTTAATTTCATATGTTACAGCCTAGGAATCGTCGCCTTACTCTGAAACAGTTTTTTTAAATTGCTAAAACGCCGTAAGTGTAGTGAATGGCTTAAGTAATTGATCTAGTTACAAATTCTATTTTATCTCTGCCGGTGTATTGGCCGCTTATGTAAGTATAACTATCCGGCGATCTATCAAAAAAAAAAGTCATTGTCTTATAAATTCGTCCTTATGCATCACTCTGAACGAAACTGAAATACTAATCAATGAAATAGGGAGATAATTAGAATTCTTTCCGAACAGCACTCACTGACACCCGCTGCTGCACTGACAATGAGATGAAAAATAACCTTCTCATGTAGAATCCATTTGTCATAATCTTAAACTCATTAACATAGCTAAAACGCTCCTTTAAAAGAATCACTGCTGTCTACAAGAAATATCTTCCTTGAAAATTACCGTGAAATAATAATGCAGAGATCGGATCCTAAATTACTACTGAACTTTTTTTTTTTGATCCCTTTTTCAAACTTAACGACAATTTATTCAGACCGGTTTTTAAGTAACCAAATACCCGCTTCTAACTAATTTAACTTCGCAGTATCCTGAGGCGACCCGCTAAATTAAATAATAAATAAAATGTCGGCCGTAATTAGCAAGTAAAATGCGCACGGTGATCTCTTTAGTTTCGAACGTTAGTGGAATGAGATTATACTGCGCTGTATCCATCAGTAAATAAGGTTAACAATTACGAAGTAATTCCCGGCCTCGAATGCAGCTGTAGATGTTCTATTCGCTGTGACAGCGTTGCTTCAACTGTAAAACTGAAACTGTAGTTGGTTGACTGCTGTACTGCTTTCGCTCGAAGCTTGCGATGCCAGCGGAAGCCTCATTCGGACACGGACAATCTCGTGGTACGGGAAATTACAGGAAGCGTCTTTGTCAGGAACTATCAGCGTAAAGCGAAAATAGCTAGTATGTACGGACGTATGCAGTGAAGCAGAAGAGCTGAGTTGTAGAGGTAATAAGAAAAGCCTCGGCTGAGAAGGGAATCTCTCAGGGTGTCGCTCACCGATTTGCATGACCTTAGTATATTTATAGAAACCATTAAGCGTTTTGAATCGCCGCTGTCCATTTATGCCAAAGCTCACGTTTAAGGGGACAAATCTTCCTTAAAGTTTCGACGATTTTTGATCGTTTTGGGTTTACGCCGTTGTCATGAAGAAAGCATAATGAAACTGTATATCACCAAATACTCCTGTTGTACGTCTAACAAACCACCTTGATAATTTTTTTACGTCTTTAAAGAAAGTTCCCACTATTCTGGCAAAAACAGTTGAGTGAAAAAGAGTATATTACAGGCGAGGGGGAAAGTGTTTCATTCCAGTGGAGGTATCTTCAGCGCTAAATAGTTGGCGGAGAACAATTTGAACAATTTGCGCTATATTTTGTTTGTTTTAGGGGTTTAATTAAGATTTCCTTCATTAAAATACACTTTTATTTCTTACATTATTTTCTCAAAAAAAGAATATCTAAGGTATACAATTTTTTTACACCATCATTTAAGTAGTTGCATCATCTATCAAAAACAGCAAAAGAGCAGGAGTTGTTATTAAAAAAAAAACCAATGATGAGGTCATTTTTAAAACATGACGTCATAAGTAGAATTTTTAAGCCATTGAGTAGCTCACTAAGAAATAAAATTTACCTGTCCGAGCGTTCTGCTTAAAAACACCAACTAAAATAATTATGAATTTTGTTCCTTACTTGACCACCACGCTGTACATATCCATTGTGGTTAATAGAGAGTATAGTATAGAGTCTAATGTTAATACATAAAGTATGAGTTTGTATTAAATTTTTATATACTTATCTATTATTTTTTGCAAAAAGACACATGTGTATATTGACAAGGTACCACATTCCTGGCTACCGTAATTCTAATCCTAGTATGATAATGTAACGGACGCAAGTTTATTTACTGCTAATTTTGGAGTGGTCAGCCTTACTTGCCCGAAACTCCTTTACCCTGATGCCAACGAAACCAGCCCGCGTTTTACAGATAACCCTACCTGCCCTTTTATCCAATGAGCCACCACTGAAAAACGATAACCGCTACTCTACTTCTCCCTACAAGAGGGCGCAAGAGTGGTGGTTTGTGTTGTTTTTCCCAAACTTCGCACGTGCTACCGGACCGTAACGTGGGATCCCCTGATCGGCAATTGTTACATACAATGGAAAAAGTAAAAGATAACGATAATATAAATATCGTATTATCATGAATTTGCGAAACTTTAAACATAATAGTTTGTAATTTACTGTGGGGAAGATGCCGTTACAGCAGATCCCATAAGAATAGGCTTTATGGAAGAATTAATGATAAACTTGAAACAATGATTTTCTACGAATAAACATATCTGATTGAATTTTAATTTAAACGATTCTGAATTCATGGAGATAATCAGGTTTTTAACAGAAAAAATAGCTAATAACATTTTTCAATTTTCAAATTCGAAAAATAATCATATAATACCAACATCTTGCAATTTTGGATGAACTTTTGATGTTTTGGGCTAAAGTTAACATTTTGACCTGCTACGCTTAAACAAATATGGCTTCATTTTGAATTTTGAATGGATCACACTGTGTATTCCTAGAATTCTTTGGAAACATATTTTATTCGCAATCATAATACTGATATAGCTATTTTTAACCTGCATGAGGTTGGAAAGCAGGTCATTATTGGATGAAAAGTGTTGTACTTATCAACAACTTAATAATAGAATGAATTTAAATACATACTCTACATTATACTAAATAGAATTTCGAATTCTTACAATAAGAATTTGTTGTCAATATATATTTGTCAAAAACAATGCATTAGAGGTGTTTTTTTTAAAAAAAAGAACGTACCTGCAACAGCTTATTATTAATATTCGTTTTTAGCAATTATTTGTCGAATTAAAATAAAATTAAACGTTAAACTGACATTTGTTGTTTTTTATTATTGAGTGACACATCATTTTCCACACAAGAGGTGGAAGCCTTAATTTTTAACTCAACAGAAACACTTTTCATCCAATAATGACCTGCTTTCCAACCTCATGCAGGTTAAAAATAGCTATATCACTATTATGATTGCGAATAAAATATGTTTCCAAAGAATTCTAGGAACACAGTGTGATCCATTAAAAATACAAAATAAAGGTACTTTTGTTTAAACGTAGCTGGTCAAAATGTTAACTTTAGCCCAAAACTTCAAAAGTTCTTCCAAAATTGCAAGGTGTAGGCACTATATGATTATTTTTCGAATTTGAAAATTGAAAAATGTTATTAGCTATTTTTTCTGTTAAAAACCTGATGACCTCCATGAATTCAGAAGCTCTTAAAATCGTTTAAATTAAAATTCAATCAGATATATTTATTCGTAGAAAAACTTTAAAGCCTCTTCTTATGGCATCTACTATTCAAGATAAATCAAAACTTGTTAAAGAAATATAGTAAATAATATTTCTTTAATCCATTTAACCACGTTTAAAAATGTAAATAAAAACTATTACAAAATTCTAAATTTTAAAGAGTACCTTCTACATTGAGAGAAAAGTATTGTTCGGTAAACTGTTTCTCAGTTAACTTAACACTGCTTTCATTTTAAATATTTTCCGGATTTTCCGGCTGCAAAGTAACACTTTCAACATTTACTCCATTCTCAAGTATAATAAATATGTACCTGTGCTGCATAATGAAGAAGCAATACATGAAGTTTTATAAAGCTACAACTTAGGAAGAATTTATTATACTTGCTATGTTTTAAAAGAGTAATGGTTTCCAAATTAACATAGCATCTTATACCGAGTCTTAATATACCAGACAGTTTGTACACTATGGGAAATAAGAGAACCATCTATTTTTCATGGTGCAATGTGGGTACGTTTAGTTGTAGATTTATATTTCATTTCTGCAAATATGTAGCTTAGAATATTATTTTAATATTGATAATTATTGTTTATATTACATTTAAATAATACAACCATGCTGCAACACGCTGCAATATCCACTGTCCGTATAACTTTTAAGCATAGAAATAACAGTGTATAAAATTACGCTAACCACAAATATTAGAATTTTTATTAAAACTCCAATTTCGTTGTTTTAAATACCGAAGCTTTAACAAAAACTAACTGTTTATTTTAATCAGGCCATTTAATAGTTATATGAATGCATATATATTTAAAATAATATTTTCATTTCTTTCAGTGCACCCATAGTAATCTTCTTTAAACAGCCTTTTTTGCAATATAATGTATTTTTCTATTGGAGCATCCTAAACAATAATTCAACTATTTTTAGCAATTTTTATTTGGTTCAAAAAATCTCAGCAAGTTTTGGGTACTTATATAATTTGAAAGCATATTGTGACGTGATATTATTATAAAATTTATTACAATACACGCATGGCACATATTTGCAGCTAGTAGCTTACCAGAAAGATGAGAGATGGAGCATTAGAACTGTTTTAAATGGTTAAATTATTTTTTACACACAAACCAGGAAGGAAAAGAGGAGAATATGACACCCTTTTGTTTTCCCCTTCCGTGCTGAAGTAAAAAAAAAAATGATAATTTGAAAATTCATAGATAATTGCTTACATATTTTCGACGTTTCGACCAAACACTGGTCTTTATTAAGCAAAATTAGGATTGTATAAGATATCGTGTGAATTATAAAAAAAACCCACAAAAAAATGTATCATTACCTATATAACTAAATAAAATTGTGGATATAAACAAAACTAACATAGTAAATAAGAAGAGAAAGATTGCACTACAATGTAAAATTATTAACGATGAGTTAATACAAACACTGTATAAAATAGAACAGAACAAATGGGAATGGTACTAAATAATTCGTAAATCTTAAAACAATTAGAATTTCGATTATTAGATAAGTACAGCTACCAAAACACAGCCAACAAATTAGATTTTATGATGCGAAAGGATGACTGTATACAACTGTTTAAAAGTTACTGAAATTACCAATCAAAAAAATAAAAAATATGACCTGTAGCTAAGGAATGATGTGAGAGACATGCGCTACTGTTACCAGCTGACGTATTATATTGAAGATGTTATGGAAGTTTTTTTTTTAATTTGAGAACTTTGATCATTTGTCACACTTATTTTTTTTGGCATTGCAAAATAGTATATATCCAGATTTCCAGTTTATTTTTACCTGGCTTAAGTTTCAGGAAATCGATTTTTGGTCGCCTAAATTGATGAAATTATACATATGTGCGCAGTTAGAACTGAGCTTATATAAGGGCTGTTCGAACATGCACTTCGCACTTGTTGTTTATGACTTTGTGGAAATAAGGAACTCTGGAATATATATTTAAAGAATTACTGGGAAATCATAGCAATATATGGCCGTAAATGGTGGGATTTCAGGGAATTTCTTATAAATGTATATTACAGTCAACCCTATTTTGGCAATAGGGCGGGGATTTGCTAAAGAAGAAGTAAATTAATTGATTATGGTAGCTTGATAGACCAAAAGGGCATTTAGTAATATTTATTTTATATTTGTTTCTTCATAACAACGGTGTAAGTGGCAAAATATTACAAATCGTCAAAACTTCAAAGACAGATTTGGCACAGAAAGAAAACAGCGATTTACATCACTCAATGTTTTACACAAATGTACTAGGTTTCATTCAAATCTGAGGGTGGAGATCTGGTATGTTCCATTACTAGTGTAATAAATTTTCTTCAACATTACCTAATTAATTAATGACTTGACATAAAAAGCAATCTGGTGTTGCTGAGAAAGAAAATACGCGAAAGGATTTCTCGGAAATCCATTTCTTTTTTATATAATAAAATATTACTTTTGTTTTATAAATGAAGGGAAGAATCATTTAGTTAAATTGAAATTAAATCCTTTTCAACGCCACCTGCAGCAGTGCTATTTCCAAGGAAAATAATTATTTCGTCAAATAGCGTACGCTCTAGTTTTTATAATGCCGGCGATGTGACCGGCGTTATAAGACCTTCTTCTTGCTGGCGAGCACTTCCTAAATACAGCTTGCCTTCCTCATTTACGACTCCTCTCTGTTCCACCGTATTCACGACGTATAAGTCGTGACGTTTCGCTTAGAAATTTATTGCTCGGGAGATCGTTCGTTTCTTGCCGTTTTTATATGCCTTTTTCCGTTTCCGCTTTTCTTTCTTTTGCCTATCCGTTTTCGTGGCGCTCGCGCCCTCCGCAAACATAAATCAAATCGAAATTAAATTGTTTGTTTGCTGTCCTTTTTAATATACAGCCTCTTTAATATTTTCCATTTCACGCTTACATCCATTCCTTGTTTTGCCCGTCAAATGGGAGTGGATTTCTTATTGCTTGCTGATATTAAAGTTTGCATGTATATTACGTTCTAATGCCTTTAAGCGTTATTTTATAACTTTCTTAACATTTACCGCATCAATTTAAAAGCTGTTTAATGCCTAAGGTTAAAAAGATGAAGCGGATATCACGTTGCAACTATGAGTCATCCATACAGTTTAATATAATCCATTCTATTTCACCTGGATAACATTCTACCAAATACCTCTGTTTTTTTTTTTTTTAATCAGAAAGATTTTTCTTTTGGTTTCAATAAAACTTGGTGAGAAGCAAAAACAATGTCACATTCTATAAATAAAGCAGCATTGAAGTAGGATGCTGCAGTTCAGTAGGAATCATCTTCGCACCGTGACAGATCTCGTAACAGAGCACCTGGAAACTGGGAATCAATACTGGAGGTACCAACTGCACATTGCATAATAAGATGACAAAGACCTCTTACCATATCATGTGTAAATGCGAGTATCTAGACACATAAAAACAGGAAATTTTGAACCGAGAGGATTACTTTGATCAACCAGTGACAGACCTGTAGAGATTAGTACCAGGATATTGGGATTGGCACAATTTAAGGTACAAGAAGTGGGAGATTATGCCGAAGCTAAGTGTTTCCATAGGCGTCTTGTCAAATAACTTTCAAAAGAAAGATAGAATATATCGTATTCTATCTTTCTTTCTAGAGGGAAAGTGAACAATAAATACAGAATTGTCATAAAGTTTAAACACGATTCGCTATATAGTATTCAGATGACATGATATTAAAATTTTGAAATTTCGCACATCAGAGCTGGATATTTTTTGAAAATTTTGACATTAATAATATAAATAAACAAACTTGGTAAACATTTTATCGGTCTATTAATAAATTCTCTTAACAATGTTCCGTACACAAACAGAATTGATTTCCGCGATACATTGTCTAATTACATTTTTAAGTGATCGATATTTCTAAGGGTTCGAAATTTGAAAATGTTGTTTTTTATGTAGCCCCAGAAAAAAAGAAATTCATTGGGGATAAGTCTGGCGATTCTGGAGGCCAGAAATTTTTTGAATAATTTCAAAGAGGAATAGAAAGAAGCATTTGGTAGTTTAGGGCAAACAAGAATTGAAAATGTGGACTAGGTTGTGTATCCCTAGTTTCCTAAACTAAACTTATTTTTTTAATTTTTCTAATAAACTCTAAGTTTCATATTGTTATAAAGAGAAATATTTTTTTACGAATATGTAGCGACCCGTATACCCCAGTAGGTATGTAAGAAAAATCCAAGATAGAAATTAAATTTTTATGCCAAAGCATTCGAGGAGATTTCAAGTTTTTGTGTACAAAATTATCTAAATTGTAAATCAAGTTATCTGTGTGCTACAGGATTGTATCCATACATTTTGACAACGTCTATGGTCTATTTATTTTTCCTACCTCTTCAGTCATACAACCCGTCCAAATATATTAGCATCTATCTTACGTTAATCTATGTAGATCTCTTACCGATTGATTAAAATAATCTTCATTTTTGGTATGAAAAAAAAAATCGCCTGCCTCTTTATGTCTAAAGGTTCGCTCTCATAGAATGTCTAGCATGCGGGACCGTATTACGCAATCTGCAGTGGGCATCTTCAGTATTAATCCTAATTTCCTCTGGCCAACCTCTATGAAATCATTCATTCATTCATTAAGTTAGGGTGGGCACCTAAAGTGCGGTCACTTGATCAAGGTGCTCATTGTACCATCCCTATTGATTCTCTTATTTCCACTCGAGCAGCTTGGTGTTCTCTATAAAGCCCAGTATCTTGCCCAGTGGAAACTTGAGAACCTTCGAGGGCTCCAATAGATCTCTCCCGACATACATCTGCCTGAGTACCTTCAATTCCTCACATGTGCAGATTACATGTAAACTCGTTTCCTCCTGTAGTTCCCATCTTCTGAACCACGGTTCGCTTACTCGACCTGTGTTGTATAGATGCTTTTTCAGTGGACATTGTCCAGTTATTGGCCCAGTAATGGTTTTAGCTTCTTTCTTGCTACGTCTGGTAGTAGTAGGTTATCAGAAAATCTAGCATCCCCATCGCCTATTAGCACTTTGGTATGGAGTTAAACTGGCCAACCTCTCATTGTACAGTATCCTCTTGGGATGCCCATTACAATACGATGACGATTTCTGCTAAGGTTTAGTAGTTCTTCAGTCTTCTTCATTGATTTTGCCTTGATAAAGGTTTTAGCATGAATTTACCTAGTTGTATTGCTCCAGTATTCTCTGTATCATCCTTAAGTCTACGAAGACTTGCACCCAGAAGGCCTTAGAAGTGCGCAAATTTCCATTCAGAACAGCGTATGACCAAAGAATGATTCCTTATAAATGCGAATGTAGCAGATAATAAAATCCACACCTCAAAAGATCTGATACAATATAATATAACAACCTTCATCCACAAAGCCGCAGTATTTTTAGAATAAATTCCTTCGCGAATAGCATGATTTCGCTACAACAAAATTAATTAACATCACAAATTATTGGCAAGGTTCAAATTACGCCACGTAAGCACGCGAACGGGAGAGGATATCCCACAGTAATTGTACAATTATTGCTTTCGCTTGGTCGCATTTAATTTCCTAGCGCACGCTCCAAATTTATAAGACAACAATCGATAAAGCACTAAACCCCATTTTATACACTAACATCCAATCGAGTCCGAGAGTGTTCTTTCCTTAATAGGAAAATAAAAGCAGTGGAGAGGGTTTCGACCGCAAACGATTGGATGTCCGGTTGTTTCCGTCATCATTTATTATAGTCTTATAAGTTTATTATAAGTATTATCTGGTGTATTATACCTAGGTCCCCGTTTATACGACCTCTGCGACACATTAAAGCGAGTAACTTTTATATCAAATCGTTAAATATTAATACGAAATTGACGTTTGGAATTATGGTATTTAATAAAATACGCTCTAGGGGTGATATTCTGCACGTGGGATATAAATTTTATACGATTTTTGTGGATTAAAACCCACAAAATTGATTGGAAAGAATGTTTTGAAACACATTATGTCGTTATCGGCATACTTCCTACAGCAACGCGTATAAAATTCGCTGTGATAAGAATATTAAACTTCTTGCTTTAATACATCAGTATTATTATTAGTGCTATAATAGGAACTATACTAAAGAATTCAATACTTGGAGCCGAGCAGCTGTTAAAAGAATGCTAAAAAAAATGTTTCAATTTTTTGATAACGTACACACGTAATACAAATTACAGTTTGCCCCTTCCCTTTCATACTCGCCTAATTTTATGCAAGACTTAGAAGTATTCTTATTTCCGTTTTTGTTACATCGGTAATAAACCGATGTAACAAAAACGGAAATAAGATATAATAATAAGATAATATAATAATAGAGAATCATTAATGGTAAATAATTTTCTCTCCAGAATTTTTAGTAATTATTTTTGAACCTATTCTCACCCATTGTAAATTGAAATAAAAATTTAGCTTAATTAAAATAAACAGATTTTCTATTTATAATTCAATATAGTATAAGACTGATAATCAAAAATATACTTATTGTAAACTTGGGATATGTATGTATGTGGGGAGGGTGATGTTATATTGCGACCTAAGAGATTTATTGTGTCCTTTATTCATGCTGTTTTACAGCTAGCTTTTCAGTCCTACTCCTTTCAGAGAGTGTAGCATATCAGAAGGCCCCAGGTTAAGTGAGGCTTCCTCTTCGATTTCACATCCAGGTACAACACCCTTGAGTTACATAGTGCTACGCAATTTGAGAGAAGATGGATAGGTGTTTCATTCTGTTCTGCACAAAATCTACATTCAGATTCTTTTGCTAATCCAGGCCTACTTAGATGTCCCTTCAGTTTACAATGGTCTAAAACTCCTGGAAGTATTCCTTTTAATATGCGAACGTTGTTCTTACTCACGTTAATGCATTCTGTAAACCTTTTCTAGTTATAGGTTCCCAGAAGAATTTTACTTTACCTCGTTCCCTGAAGATTCTCTTAATAATTAGATCTTCTCTGCTCCATTTCTTTTTTCAGTTTCTTCAGTAACGTACTGTTACTTCTCCCGCAAATGGGTTCAGGCTCTACAAAAGGTATTCCAGGCCCTTTTTTTGCGAAACTATCCGTTATCTCGTTTCCCTCCACTCCTGTATGACACGGAACCTATTGGAGGGTTTCCTTATTCCTTTTGCCTAGCTCGTTTAATTTCCCTAGGCATTCCCAGACCATCTTCGAAGCTCAGCGCCTTGCTGCTTTCTATAATTTCTATCAATATTGAACTGGACACATTTTTCAATCAAGCTTTTGAAGTACTTGGTTCTAGGCCCATATATTCTTATTCCTATTCCCTCTACCATCTTTGCCTATCTTTGACATGTCATCCCGGGGATGTCCCAGGTTTGATCGCCGTCAGGAGATTGAGGCCTATGCCTAATCATTCCTTCCTTGACCATTCTGAGTGTGGTTCTTTTTGCCGCGTTCTCCACCACAATATGGAGAGGGGTAAGATCCAATACTACCTCGACAGCTGCTGTTGGGTAGGTTCTCATAACTCCAGTTATACATGCGCATGCTAATGTTTACACTTTCGAAAAGTTAATTCTCACGGTAGCCAGATTAGTTCTTTTGCTCCAAACTACTGGTGCATAAGTGATGATCGGTCTCACTATCGCAGTTTTTTGGGTTGCATCCCCAGTTTTTCCCAGCAAAGTTTCAGCACATCATCAGGGCTTTCTTGGCCTTGTTGGTTACTTCAAGTTCATGTTTGTTCCATAGAAGTTTATTGTCTAGGGCAGCGGTTCTTAACCTTTTTTTTTATCGCGGACCCCTTTGGAAATTATTTTGTTTTGACGGACCCCTATTAAGATTTTCACTTGATATATTGAAGGTATTTTAAATAAGTAGATAATAAAAAATTATAACAGAAGTTTTAATCTAAATCATAAACAAACAGTAACACTAACCATCTTTGTTTTAGTATTACATATAATAAATTAATGAGATCCTTGGTGCTGTATTTCTCTAACAAGTCTTGCTATATCAGATTTAATGTTGGAAACTTGTCATCTTAATTCTGATTCTACATTTGTTAAACGGTTCCTATATTTATTTTTGAGGTAAATAAGAGCAGAGAAGGTTTTTTCACATGGGTAGGTAGTCGCAAGAGGCACTAGAACTTCTAGAGCTTTCATAGATAACTCTGGATAATCCTCTTTTAACTTCTCCAAAAATTTTGAAGCAGCATTTTCATATACTCTAATTTTAAAGCGCCATTGGTGGATATTTCAATGATTTTTTCTTCTTCTATTGCTGTTAGTCCTTGTAACTCGTAGATGTTCACTGAAAACGGATTCCTAATCCACTCATTACTTCAATCAGGAGCTGCAAAATATTCACGAAAATTGCGTTGCAAATCATTTAGATGCAGTGCAATAACTAACATGTCCTCTCTATACAACTCTTCGTTAGAAGATTCAATAAAGTTCTTTAAGTTTGATAATACTTAGTTTAGTAAAGTACATAGTTTTTATTCGAGAGTCGATGATGCCACAAAGCCAACTTCTTAATTATTGCTTCGATCTTGTCATTCACTTGGAAAATTGTCAGTGTACTTTGCTGTCCTTGAAGATTTAAATTAAGCATATTTAAGTGGGTGAAAATATCTGATAAATACGCTAACTTTATTAGCCTGTTTATCGATGAGAAATAGCCTCACTTCGTCCTTCAGTTCCCATAAGCGAGATAACACTTTACCTCGTGATAACCAACGAACGTCAGAATGCAACAAGCGATGATAGTACTCACTATCCATTCCTTTGCAAAGGTGTTCAAAAAGCCTTGAATTTAATGCTTTTGCTTTTTATAAGATTGACAATTTTTACTGATTTGTTTAAGGTCAATTGTAGTTTCTCTGGGATTTTTTTAGCAACTAGGGCCTCTCTATGCAGGCAACAATAAGTCCAAGTCACCGATGGTGCAACTTCTTTAATTCGTGCTATCGCTGCTAATAAGTCCTGTAACCTTTCCTGACATAGCTCGCACCCCATCAGTGCTGATTCCAATGCATTTCTGCCCGTCAACATTATGGGATGTTAAAAAGTCGTTTATGCTACTAAATATCTCTTCTCCTGTAGTATGCACTAATGTAGAGATGAAGAGCAAATCTTCGACAATATTTTTCGCATTTTTATACCTAATGTAACACATCAAGGTTGCTTTATTTGTTACATCTGTATTTTCGTCTAGTTGTAGGGCATAATAAGGCGACATACGAACTTTCTCTAACAACTGCTCTTTCACATTAGTTGACAAGCTGTGAATTCGCTTCTTTACGGTGTCATTTGACAACGGCAAATCCTTGACAGCTTTTTCACCGGCCAATGCAGAAACAATTATTTTTGCAGCAGGCAATATAAGTTCTTCAGCCATTGTGTGCGGTTTCCCAGTTTTCGCTATTAGTTGAGAGAAACTTCAAATCAAGTTCTCACAGCATTTTCGTTGCTACAAATGCCTGAAGTGTTTTTTACAATTTTTTTTACTTCCTTGTAGTTCGCGTTCCTTACTTTTGAAAAAATCGATGCTCTTTATAACATGATCTTTATGTTTAGTCTCAAGATGTCTTCGAAGCTTCGACGGGCTGCATTGCCTCATTCGACAAAATTTCATAACACAACACACACTGAGGCATTTGCTTGTCTTCCGAACCAGTGCAAGTGAAACCGATGGAAAGATTTTCTTTAGTATAACGGCGACATTTCTTATGATCACTGGGAGAAGATTCACCCAACTTTGAGCAAGATGCAAGGACTCTATCACTTTCAGTATTTTTGCATTTTAAATTTAGCCAGCGATCCATGTTGGCGATTTAAAAAATTTCGTAAATGTACTTTATCTAACTATGTGTATATTTATCACGAAAAACATTCTTTCACGGACCCCTAGAAGGGAGTGGCGGACCCCTGGGGGTCCGCGGACCACAGGCTAAGAACCGCTGGTCTAGGGTAAGACCTGAGTATTTAACCTCCGTTCTCTAATCTATATTTTGCCCATCCATGTTTATGGTTCTGAGATTGGATTTTGTTTTCCTAGTGAAGAACTTAGGATAAGAAGGTTATTACATCTGAAATGTTTACATATCTATTTCGGTAATAATAGTAGTTCTTTTGTTCTTAAAAACATCCAAAATCAAAGCAAATTTGTTTAAAAACTCAATTGTAAGATTTTGGCATATACTACCTCAATGTTAGTATAGTTATTGTTGGGTGTGTTTTACATTTAAGGATTCTTAGAAGTAATATGCCATTTTAACTTAGCTTCGATTACTTAGAGATAAACTAATGTAAACATATTTCTTATATAAAGGATACAAAATGTTAGTAAATATTTACAATTTTGAAGCCATCGCAAATAAACTTTAAATATGTTACATAATCCTTAAGCAAAAACAAACTTATTTTTATTAGCTTACTTTACTTACACAAGAAAAGCAAGCAAAAACTATTTTAGTAGAACCATCCGGCATCAGAAGAGGTGAATTTTTACGAAAGCTTTTCGCAGGTCAAATTTAATAATAAATAAAAGTTTGTGACCGGAAACGAGAGCACCCTAACGGAATCTTCGTCTTCCAGTTATTCTCTCGGATGTGGAACTCCTCGCCATTAGGGCATTTCATACGAATCTCGAGAGATTAGCCTCGGAGAAGCTTTAGTCCGTACAGCGCCTAAACCACCTAAAGTGTTCTTTAATGATAACGCAATTCGTTAAAAACTGAGAAGGCCACATCGCCGGTGACTAAATTAATTTCTCTTTCTCTATTTCGCCCCGTTTCCCACTCACGAAGGCGGCGAAGTAGATGGAAAGGGAGGTCTTCTTATATGCGCTTTAATTCCCTATTAATTCCGCTCTGTCGTAAAACTTTTTAAGGGCCCCGCGCTGTTGTTAAAAGCTTCCTGTTTTTGTTTCGGCGCGTCCGTGTCGCAGTTTTTCTTCTGTTTTGATTGTTTATTTAAGGTCGAGAAGTCGACCGAAATGAACACTCGCTCTCTGGTGCTGTAAATCGCAACAGAATGCGCAACAGATACTGGAAAACGTAATAAATGTTAAATTGTCCGTTCTCCATCCCTTTCTGTGTGTCTTTTTCCCGCTCAGCGACCCGCTCGCTGCTACGAGTTCGATGTAACGTTACGTAATTACGTTGTAAATTATCAATGACATCAAATTAGCATCAAATTTTAATGGTCGTAATAAAGTAAATTGCGAACCATTCCATTGAAATGCGAGATCTATATGTTTATTAATGCGTACGGAGGGCCATAAAAAATTTACTGTACCTTTTCATTTGATTTGATTTAAAATTACAGGCCCTTAATTAATTGCTAATTCCGACAATTTAGCCCAACAAAAATAAATAAAATATTCGACACTTATTGCTTCCTCTCCAATTACACATTAGTTCACAAAATGAATTTTTTTTCATGTACATTTGATGAGAGATAGATTTCCGTATGTATTTTCTTCCGCTGAATTCGAAAATCAAGGTTAATTTTTTTTTTATGGAACAGTTTTTGAGATATTGTAATTTATTCATTTTTTCGACCTTTTTTCACTTGACAAATCATATCTCGAGCTAGAAATGTCCGATTGGTTCGTTCTTGGTATCCAAATGCAAGGTATTAAGATGACGAACAAATATGTATAATCGGATCTTTGATGGGTAAAGCGGTTCAAAATATATCGATGAAAATAGGGCACATTTTCAAAAAAATCATATTTTACTGTGATTCTGTGCCGACAAAAAAGTACAAATCGTTAAAAAAAACGTCTGGTTTCTGTTCATGTACGTAAAGATGATACTTCTACGTAAGAACTAAGACCAACCAGAAGAAAATCGACCGAAAAAGGACAAAGTTATAAGCAATTGAGTGAATAAATCCAAATCCGATATTTTCCGAATATTTTATTTTTTTCGTCAATTTATTGGATGTAAACGCTTGCAAAACAGGAATTAAATAGTTTTGAAAAGGTTATTGTGGTAATACTGTTTATTTGACAAACGTCATATAGTGACAAAATTATATTTTATTATCGAAGGTTATCTGTTACAATGGCAAATTAGCCGATTAATTAACAGATCTCTACTGTAGAATGTTTATCCCGACCCAGTCCATCGTGCTAACCCACACTGAAAAACCAATTTGTTCAGGACAACAAAATAATTTCAACAAAATTTCATCACGAAAAAAAATTAGTTAATCCAACAAAATATTTTGTTATTGCAAATAAATAAAGTATAAATGGAATAAATAATTATAACCAAATATTTGTTTGCCCACATTTAGCTCAATATTTAGTTAGCTTAAGTAAAATTAGGGTATCATCAAACAAATCGCTTTTTCAGTGTAGAGGAGTTTTCGCCGTGAACTTTGTTTGCCAGCGCACGCGCCAGTTTCAAGAAATGTAATTTTGAGATAAGTAAGAGACGTAGACGAAGGGGGCAAACTTAAAATTTGTTGGAGGTACACGTACAGTTCATAAACAACGTGGTATTGAAAGAACCGGAGTACATGTTGAACGAAGTCCAACACGTTCTGCAATTCGGTATTCAATTGTACTGCGAATTTCAAACCAAAGTTTGCAATGTTCTTGAAATATTGAACAACAGTGCAGGAATTATGTTCTAAGTATCCAATGAACGATAGGTATTGTACACTGTTGAAAATATTACGGTGTTGGCGTTAATTTTGCGCTAGTCAAATATTTAAGCGTTGATTTTTCCAAACTTTGCCAGACGAGTTGACTACGCGTATTTAATAGAACAGAAATTACTAGAATTTCGTGTGAATTCTTTGTTCAGATATGAGGATTGACTATTTTTCTAGACATTCAGAAGCGTCAACCAATCAGAATTTTTCCCTCGGATAGAAATATAGAAACCCCACCTATTCTAATACAGTATTGCACGTGTATCTGTTTTCGTGTTTGATTCTCCGTATTAACATATCCAAACAAACCACCAAATGTGACTGACTTGCAAAGTGTAACCTCGTGTTATTAAACGTTAATTCCAGTGTGCATAAAAAATTTCAACATCTTAAAGATGTATTGGGAACATCTATTTACGCAATTAGTTTAGACTTGAATCAAATAGCATAAACATTCACTTAATTTTATAATGGTTCTCAAAAAATCATTTTAAAATTGGTACGTTTAGTTGAAACCAGGACTTGTGAATGAGTGGTTTTGCATATTTATAATTGAGAAAACGCCTTAAAGAGAGAATATTATAGCACTAAGAAATAGGAGTTGCATATTAAGAAGACGTTGTGTTTAGAAAATTGTGTTAAAACACCCAATAGATCGCATTCACTTAGTTAAACAGCTGGTAAATTTGTCTAGTCTAGATCAAATAAAATGTGACTAGAAGTATTTTATAATTCCACCTGTCAGTTGGACAAAATAACCCCTTAGCAATAGACAATACTTGACTATCTTTGCTCGTCAAATTTAAACTTCTATAGTTCTCGACAAAATAACACGAAAAGAGTGTGGACCTCTCCTGACTATTAAATTAGTCAAAAAAGTGTTTTTTGTTTTCAACAGTGGGTGAAAGGAGTAAAAAGCTTACCCATTGTAAAGTGAAATAAAAATTTAGCTTAATTAAAATAAACAGATTTTCTATTTATAATTCAATATAGTATAAGACTGATAATCAAAAAATATACTTATTGTAAACTTGGGATATGTATGTATGTGGGGAGGGTGATGTTATATTGCGACGTAAGAGATTTATTGTGTCCCTTATTCATGCTGTTTTACAGCTGGCTTTTCAGTCCTACTCCTTTCAGAGAGTGTAGCATATTTTGCGCTAGTCAAATATTTAAGTGTTGATTTTTACAAACTTTGCCAGACGAGTTGACTACGCGTATTTAATAGAACAGAAATTACTAGAATTTCCTGTGAATTCTTTGTTCAGATATGAGGATTGACTATTTTTCTAGACATTCAGAAGCGTCAACCAATCAGAATTTTTCCCTCGGATAGAAATATAGAAACCCCACCTATTCTAATACAGTATTGCATTATACGCACCACTTGCATTGCACGTGTATCTGTTTTCGTGTTTGATTCTCCGTATTAACATATCCAAACAAACCACCAAATGTGACTGACTTGCAAAGTGTAACCTCGTGTTATTAAACGTTAATTCCAGTGGGCATAAAAAATTTCAACATCTTAAAGATGTATTGGGAACATCTATTTACGCAATTAGTTTAGACTTGAATCAAATAGCATAAACATTCACTTAATTTTATAATGGTTCTCAAAAAATCATTTTAAAATTGGTACGTTTAGTTGAAACCAAGACTTGTGAATGAGTGGTTTTGCATATTTATAATTGAGAAAACGCCGTAAAGAGAGAATATTATAGCACTAAGAAATAGGAGTTGCATATTAAGAAGACATTGTGTTTAGAAAATTGTGTTAAAACACCCAATAGATCGCATTCATTTAGTTAAACAGCTAGTAAATTTGTCTAGTCTAGATCAAATAAAATATGACTAGAAGTATTTTATAATTCCACCTGTCAGTTGGACAAAATAACCCCTTAGCAATAGACAATACTTGACTATCTTTGCTCGTCAAATTTAAACTTCTATAGTTCTCGACAAAATAACACGAAAAGAGTGTGGACCTCTCCTGACTATTAAATTAGTCAAAAAAGTGTTTTTTGTTTTCAACAGTGGGTGAAAGGAGTAAAAAGCTCATTCATTCGTTCAAAAATATATATTAAGATTTGATTACTAGTTTCGCCTTGCAAAAGCCATCTTCAGACCAACGTCCATAGGATTATTGTCAATTAATGAAAACATCAAATATGATATCTATATTGTATAGATTAGAATTTTTTGTGTACTAAAAATTATAGGATAAAATGAATTAGTTAAATTGGTGTCATTACCAATTTTCAAAATTTCAAACAGTTATTTCCAAGATGAATTTCCGTGGCCCACAAAATCACCGGACCTAGCGGTCTCAGATTTTTTTTCTGTGGAGATTCTTAAAGTTCAAAGTGGAGTCTACGCGTCTCAATGCGCTTCTGGAACTCAAAGAGATAATTCGTCAGGAAATAAATTTGTTAAACGAAGATTTACTCAGACGTGTTATGGTCAACTTCAGAAACAGATTGCAGCAATGTGTAGAAGAAGACGGTGGTCATCTTAAGAATATAATAATGCTTTAATATGTCTCTGCGCGTAGGCCGTTTTCCATCCTTATGGAACCGTGCCTCTGTCGTACCGATTTTGAAAAGTGGTGACAGGACCTCAGTTGAGAACTACCGTCCTATTTCCTTTTTTGTGCACTTGGGCTAAGGTTTTAGAATCAATTATTTATAAAGTTTTTAATGAACTTAAACCATTTTTTGGGGACTGAATAACATAGTTTTTATCACGGTACAAATAATACGGTATGCTCGTTTTGAATCTCAAATTCGTTAAGTCCGGTCAGATGACGTAGTTAAGGAGCGTATCGAAAACAATAAAATACATGTATGGTAAATAGCAAAATGTTAAAATCCAAATTATTCACAACTACCAATTAATGTAATTCAAATGCAGCTTTGCTTTAAAAAAGCCCGTTTTAAGTTGAAATTTACTTTATCTATCTTGTCGCCATCTAGTAGCGCTCGTGTTTATTTCTACAACTGTAGCGAATTTCGTGTGTGTTTACAAAGTGTTTTCGTGGTTTCTCTAGAAAATTGAATAGTGAAAACACCTTCACGTTTTTAAAATATGTTCCGTAAACCCGTCCGGATTTTTTAAACTTACCTTTCGCATTAACAAAACCCTCACGCTCGAAATTGATTTTAATATAATAATATTTATATATGTGGCGCCATTTATGCTCCTATCTGACGTAATTTTCGTATGCGCGTAAGCATACCGTATTATTTGTACCATGGTTTTTATCCTGGTAGGTCCATCGTAACGAATCTCTTCACGTTTACTCATTATATTTTAGATAATCGTGATAATAAACTACAGGTGGGCGCAATTTGTACGGATTACAGCAAAGCTTTCGACAAAATACATCACCAAATTCTTATAAATAAATTGTTATGGTTAGATTTGCCGGTGGACATTTTTCGGTGGCTACAGTTTTATATATCTAACAGGTCTCAATTTGTCAAGTTGGATGGTTACACATCTAGGAGGGTGGTTATCACATCAGGTGTCCCACAGGGATCCCATTTGGGTCCTTTGCTTTTTAACTTGTGTATCAATGATAAATCCGAGTGCTTCAAAAACTCGCGTTTCCTTCAATATGCTGATGATTTGAAGATATTTAAACCTGCACAGTCGGTTATGGATTGCGTAGAGCTACAGCAGGCTCTAAATAGATTGTATGAGTACTGTCTAGAAAATAAACTCTTTTTAAATTTCAGTAAATGCAATTTTATACAGTTCACCAGAAACGTTTCTAAATTTCAATTTTAGTGTGCCTTAAACAGATGTGTATTAACCAACATGTCCAAAATTAAAGATCTGAGTGTCATGCTGGATACTAAACTGATATATTGTGACCATGTGCAATATATCGTTAGTAAATGTATCAAATTACTGGGTTTTATTATAAGAACATACAGAATTTTTTTGCTTTAATGTAACCTTTCTACATAATGTTAATTACTATGTGTACTTAGACTACAACTTTTCTGCGTTTGTCTCGTTGTTGTAGAAACCTAAATAAATAATTATATTATATTCTAAGTATTCAATGGACGGTATAGGTGAAGGTTAGACAAGAGTAATAAAACTCGTTCTTTCGTTCATCTATTATTTATTATTTGATAACTAGTTTCGGCTTTTAGCCATCTTCAGATCAGCGTCAAAGAAATAGAAAATTGTCAATTATCAGATGAAAACACCAAACATGAAATAAAATTAAACGAACACCAACAATTATACAAACAAAATAAATAAATTCAAGTATGAGAAAAAGAAAAAGAGAAACTTTTACATAGAACAACAATGATATCATATTGAACTTGAATTTATTTATTTTGTTTGTATAATTGTTGGTGTTCGTTTAATTTTATTTCATGTTTGGTGTTTTTCATCTGATAATTGACAATTTTCTATTTCTTTGACGTTGATCTGAAGATGGCTAAAAGCCGAAACTAGTTATCAAATAATAAATAATAGATGAACGAAAGAACGAGTTTTATTACTCTTGTCTAACCTAAATAAATAAATCAAAAGAAATATCCCGGTAATTGGGAGTTAAAATTGTTATTATTTTTACTTAGGTACTTGTTTTCATTCTTCTTTTTTCTTTCAATCTACCACCCTATTATCTCGCTGTTTTGCTGTACCGTTGTATTGAATCACTTGTAAACTCCCAAATATCGAGTTAAATTGACAGAGCAAGTCGACACATATCCGCAATTCACTAGATACAAAGGAGAATTCGTAATTACAATATGTTTCTAAATTTAATATATACCAGTATATAAATGCACTAAATCAATACATATACTAAAGATTAATCTATAAAAGAATAGTCTCGGTTCGTGAAGTTAACGCCTACCTACAACAAATTAAATCACGCGTTTGCTGCAAGTTTAAACGCGAGAAAATAACCACGTCTTCACTTATCAGTTCTTTTACATTTTAGTCATAGTTACCTACTGTTAAGATCTACCTAACAATATATTACTCTAAAGATTTGCTATTCCCCACACTTTCCGCAATGACGCATCGTTATTATCTGCTTCAACATAAAACATTTATTACATACATAAAACGAATAATAAATTTAAACCCGCATTATATTTCACACTAAAAAAGAAGGAGGTTGGGGTATCTGCAAAGCCTATTAGTAGATAAAGATTGTAAAAATTTACACCCTTGACATATTTTATAGGCAATCTTAATATTCTAATATACCGTTAATCAAAAAATGTCAGGAATTATGCCCGCCCGTAAGAGGGATTCCTTCATTTTAATTGCTCTTCCCGTGTGAAATTCAATTTCGCCTTTTTTATGGCGAAGAAATATTTCGGACGAAACGACCGTCTTTCACGAAGCGATAATAATTTTCGAATGTCACAGCAGATTCGGTAAACCGCGAAGTATGGGCCCGTCTCTTCAAGAATATACCAAACATAAACGGTTTTAAAATTTACGGCCACGCTTTTAGGAAGTGTCTTATGAAATTCGGAACATTAAACAAGCCATTGACTTTAACTCGGTAATGGCTGAAAATGAGTTTCGAGCAGGAGCTCTAAAGATTATTTATGAATAAATAGATAAATATACGAGGAGCGGCTGCTTTTATTACTTTATTTTAATCTAAATGCAACGCATAAAAAAATTTGACAGAATAAATGTTTCTTTTATAAGCTGTAAACACAATAGCAAACATTTACTTTTCGTATTACAACCCGTTGTGTCCAAAGAACAAGAACTGCACGTCCCAAATCACCACAAATGCATTCTAAATCGTTTTATGGAATTGCGATTATTCTATGTGCACAGCTCGGCTGCGATTTCGCGTGATTTCCAGTTTGTGGACAGCTGGAAAATTTCTCCGACGGCGCTCTGAAATACAAAAGGGAATTATTATTCGGGACGCGGCGCGCTCAAAACATCTTGCAACATAAAACAAAGTTATAAAGAAAATCGTAATTTCGCCGCCCGGAACCTTGAACTATTTTCATTCGGCACCCTCCTCACGTACCTTATAAAATTTTGGATCCTTGCTGTTCCGTACTGATTCAGAATGAAATTAAGTTATAGTGATAAAAGGAGCCGACACTTATTTTCTCTGGAGTCTAATGCGCCTTTTCACATAAAAGTTGTGAGGTGTCCCATATTCCCTTCTTTATGTAGGCTTTAGATTTCTAGTGTTCATGGACGGAAAGACGTGATTTTTTTTCTTTGCTACGGTAGTAATATTTTATTATAAAACTACTTTCCTGCATGTTCCTCTTAAAGCATTTCTTTCTCCTATTGAGACTCCAAATATCAACGATATCTTAAAAGAAATAATCAATTCAGGCACTATAATAAGATATAAATTTCATTAATCAAAAATATATATTTTTTTTATGAGTATCGTTGAATAAGAACTTTAAAAAACGATGTCGTCAAGGTATCAAGAAAGGGACTTGCTACCGTTCAGGTCCCCAGGGTTAAGTTTATTTTTGTAATAACTGTTTATAAAACATCAAACTTATACAATTTTAGACATATATATTTCAGATTTTAATTGAGTTTATGTTTTGTTTCCTCTTTTGAATAAATAACCCATACAAAATTTAAAATTGATAGTGCTAAATTTTATTATAAATCCATAGGGATTTTCATTGTTATTTCTTTCTTGCAAATTTATTTTTCAATTTCGTAATTGTGTATTCATTTAATGAAGGAATCACATTGTGTTGTCCAAGACATAGCTTAAAATAAAACACAAACGATTATGTTGTTGCATTTAGAAAGGAAGGTTTTGGACATAAATATAATGCGAGGATTTTTTTTTCGGAAGTACTAGGACGAATAAAAAAGCTTACGATTACGTAAGCTACAAGCTCAGACAAATTGGACATGCTAGAAGTTAGAATGATTCTTAAGAAGCACTGTGTCTACTAAATGACGTGAAATCAGATAAAGTAAAAGAGAATAAAGAGCTGGTAGAATGACAACTTCAAGGGAAGTTACAGAAAACTAAAACCAAACAAATTATTTACAAATCAAATGTATTCACTAGAAAAATAAATTAAGAAATAGACTGCCATTTTATACAAGTCCCACAAAAGGCCAGAAGGTTCACCGATTTCAACATGGAAATAGCTCTTACCCCAAGTAACAACAAGTACCTTAAAGTATTTTAGAAAGGCTTGAATATCAAGTAGAGACCTTAAAATATCACGTCAAAGTTATGATTAAGCGTACATTGGGCAAACTACAGTTCGATCAAAATTCGTTGCAAGAAGCATGACAACTCTTCCTAAATTTAAAAGGTTCGATTAATCTACTGCAACATTACATATACATGAAAAGAATCATAAAGTGAACAACGTGAAATTCTATGAGAACGTAAAGAGGCATATACAGTCAATTAAATTATGAGAGTATGAAATTTCACTCCGAAACTTCTCAAAATTTCGCCAAAGCCTATCCCAAGCCACGATGTGAAATGAGTGAGGAAGGAGTATTAACCTCGTTAAAAAACCAAGCTTCATCTGGCCCAAATAAAAAACAACCTGTTAAAAGGCCTCAGCTTAGAGTTACAGATATCCCAATTAAGGTAGAAACCAGACTGCAAAAGCTGGGAAGACAGAAACCAGGGTGGGAAACGTAAGCCGAACCACGAACGGTAATAAAAAGGGTAAAAAGACCTAACGAAGACTCTAAAACACCACTGCAAACCTCGAAGAAACCCAATGAAGGTTTCAGCGAGGCAGTGTCAGGATTACAGATGATGTAATAGGTAGGACGTCATCTGAAAGAAACAATGAATCAAGAGCAGATGGATCTGATTCAAAAACAACATTAATTGCAGTGCATGGTTGATCAAATTAGTAATACTACAAGATAAAATATCCTCACATTATAGGAATTTTACGGAATTACCTCAATCCGACTTTGAAATGTACATTAATTCACCATTCCCTTTTTTTTAATAGAATCGAACTGAGTGTATAGGAGCGACGTGTCTGTTTTCTAATCTGGAGGATCGTCGAACTCCATCTAAATTGCACGTTCATCGCCACCTCCTATTGGTTATTGCCTTCATTTAACCCTGAACACCCTCCACACAAATCTGCCGAGGTAACAAACACGAATATAAACACCCCCTGCCTGGAGATACCCAGTTGTATGGGCTAGTCGCAGTCGACGGCAATTTTTTTTCATCCCATTTCGAGGCACCGAGCGTGAATTTACATTAATTAGATTCGCGGTAAATCTTTCGAAGCAGGCAAGTGAGCACGTTACGCTGACAAATAGAGAAATTATTGTTTTGTACCCCTGAATAAAAACAATTCGTGAGTTTAAAAATATCTTTGTTAGAAAACACCTCATGTGGTTTCGCTTTTAATTAAAATAATATTCAGAATGCCCAAGAGAAAAAAACCTTTACCATAATTTTTTTCCTTAAAAGCAAGAGAAGCCGGCAACACCGCGGCATAAAAATCTATTAGCTTAAGACTCCACCTGAACATAAGCCCATACAAAAACTCCCTGTGGGTCGATGCGTCCTCCAGCGTGAAAGAGAACGTTACGAGGACATTTCTAAAGCTTTGTCGACGAGATTCTCAGAAAAAGCGTCAGCGGAAGGGTATTTAATTTCCGGACACAAGAGATTACAAGAGCGGCACTTTTTGCGAGCAGTCATTTTGCGTACGGCGTCAACACATAATTAAAATATATTGCCGTCGCTGGCACCTCCACCGCTTGCTTTGTATCTGCGTCGAAAGCTAGTTTCTCCTGCAAAAATAGCAGTCTAAATTAATTTTACATTGCCTGGACCTGTTCAAGTTACGTAAAATGCTTCTTTGGTCGAAGCAAAAAACGCGCGTTTCCAAAATTGTTAACCGCTTTTAAATGACAAGCAAATAGTTCAAAACAACGTATGGTCCAGTAGGAACAAAGTAATTTGAAATTCTGTATTCGCAAAAAAGAATTTTTTTGAACCAGAGGATGTAACGTTTAAACTCTCTTTTTTGTAACTAAATTTTAAACCGAAATTTTAGGTACATGTATTGGGTTAGTACAAAGAATAAGTAATTCAATAAGATCAACAACTAAGTTTAACGATCGAGATTATGGAAAGAATATCAATAATTGTATGCTAATCATGTTCATAACTAATTCGATTAATATTTTATTGTGTTAAAAAAACTATTAGAGGCGCTGTTCTACTCAAGATTATTCTTAAAGAATGAGTACGTATGATGAAGAGCACCGAGAAAACTAATAAAATTCAAGCTCTTGACGTGTGTCAATACTTTATTTTTTGTAATGTCAACTGCCAACTAATAAAACAATTATATTTTAAGTATCCAATGAAGGTTATATAAGTAAGGGTTAGAAAAGAGTAAAAAAACTTGTTCTTTCGTTCATTTAATATTTACTATATGATTACTAATTTCGCTTTTAAAAAACCATCTTCAGATCACTGGAAATGCAAATTCAACAATTGATTAGCATAAATAATTGTGTTAAAATTTAAATATAAAATTGAAAAATTAAAACTAGTAGAAGTAAAAAATATAAGTCAACAATCAAAAATGACATTTAAAATTATGCATAAAAAGTGTACTTACACGTTAAAAAAGGTAAAATTGTCATCATCAAGTTAAAAAAACACCGAACATGAATAATAAATTAAGTGGACGCCAACAATTATACATATAAATTAAATATAAATTTAAATATAAGAAATTTTTTCACAAAATGACAACAATACAATTGATTCAACATATGCAAAACGTGTCCAATGTATTTATTGTAAACTGAAACTACGAAAATTGTTTAAAAAATTAAGTATGTGTGAAAGTGTGTGTGTTTCTTGTGAATGTGTGTGTGTAAAAGATATTCAGGTTGTCTAAATATGGGATGTAAGTGCTGTGTTAAACTGGTTGTCAGATCCAAATAAGTGAAGATTAGTTTAATGTTGTAATCTATTTGTTCATTTAAGAGGTATATGTTAGGTATTTTCTTATGTCGTTCTATTTGGTATGCCTCCAACAATCTAAGTTTGACCCTTATCACAGTTGTGAAGTAATATAATGTTATCATTGCAAATGCTTTTATGTCCAGATTCTAGTAAATGTTGATAGAAATTTGAATTATTTTGTTTCCTGTGTTCTTTAATTCTGGTATCTAATTTTTGCCAGTTTCCCCTATGTAAGTAACATCACAATCATCGCATTCTATTCTGTAAATTCCGTTTCGTTGTAGTTTGTCTTTATTTTCTGAATGTGTGCAAAGCATATTTTGTAGATTATGAGATGACTGATACGCTAATTGTATATTAAATTGTTTGAAGAGGTTGTTGTATGTAAATTTTCTATTTTTATTTCCTTTTATGTAAAGTAATAAAACAATTATATGTATCCGCGTCAAAGTATTTATTTAATTTTTTATAGTAAAGCTAGCTATATGCATTATAAATATATCTTGGGCTTACGACATAACTATCAACTAAAAAATTGGCAAAATCGAGGTTATGGGACTAGTTAACTAGTTAAGTTAAGGTTAACATTATAACTGCAAGGTATAATGTTGTTGCTAGCTTAGAGAAAGTGACCAAATCGAATAATAGCAAAAGACAGCCCAACTTAGGATTTTTATAATATAATGCATTATTTCATGTGAACAATGGTTTTTTTCATTGTTTTAGGACCCACTTTTGGTTCAGTGTATATACATGAGGTCAGAAATTAGGACACTGGCAATATTGCGAAATAGGTACAGCTTTGTTCTTAGCTTCTCTTGTAGCAAGCTATATTGCAAGCTACTTTCAATTTCCAACATTAAAAAATAAAAGAACATATAGTTTATTACCGCTCTGACCAAAAAAAAAATACACTGCACCGTAACCAGTATCCCATTCCACTACAGACTCTGAATTATGAAGGTTTTGCATCTTTTTAGTCATTTACTATTAAAATTCCTTTCTCCAATGAAATTTTCTTACCCCAATTTTATTGATTATTTTAAATTAATAGAAAACTAAAGATTAACTAAAAATTGGCTAAGTTAATTTTTCTTTCTTAGATTAAAACGAAAACTTGCGCTAATTAAAATTACAGATACTTAATAGTACAAGTTAAAAACAAAAAATTAACAAAAATTAGATCATACTCTGTAAAATACCGTAAATTTGGAAATATTACAATATTTTAAAATCTTTTTACCGGAAAATTCTGCGAGTATAAGTGGGTAACCTTTGCAGTAAACCCACGAAGCATAAAGTTCAAGTTTTAGATAGACAAAAATAATTGACACAATTTAGGATTTGGTACCCTCAGCAGTAACTATAGGTGACTTTTTTCGCTTTTTATACAAGTGGTCATATAATTTCCTACATCCCTTTTCTTTTGCCAAAAAAAAAAAACATTCAAAATGCTAGTTTAAAAAAAATAGCACCTTTCGTGAACTATTAAAGCACTTACCTATTCCTTAAAAAACTCGTAACTACGCTACTCGCTCCAACTTGAAAAAGTGCACTATGAGACGTTTTTAATATACTATTTGAAAATGATATATGCAAATATCAACAATATTTAAAAAGAGAAAAGAGGATAATAGGAAAAGAGAACCAGTGAAGCTTGCTTTGTGCTTACAACGCTTGGATACCTAAAATATATACCGTCTGTGTTCGTTCGGCTGTTCAATTTTGCGTTGCTGCAACACTCGACCGTTAGCAAAAAAAAAAAAAAGAAGTAAGAGCAAAAGCAACCTCTTCTATCACCAAGTACTCATGTACCTACACAGTATAGTCGCCAGAGTCCGTTTTCTCAATGTTTACCCGTTTAATTTGTTCCAGATGGGTTGGTGATGGACAAGGGCAGCGGGACGCTAGGCCGTCGGGGGCTGAAAGGAGCTCTGGACCGGCGGGCATGCGAAGACAAAGGAGCTTGGAGTGGCGCCAGGACAGGGCGTACAGTTCCAGCGAAGAGGACATCCCAAAGCGGCCAGTCGATAGCCACGTCTTCGCGTCCCTGCTCGCTCAAGCTCAACAAGAGTACTCGAGTAAGTTCTGCAGAACGATCCTCAATTATGTGTACAATGGAAATATCGTAATGTACAGAAAATAGGCAAGATACATGACATATAGGTACACAGTACATTGATTCCAACTGTTCCATTAGGGTTTTCCAATATACATACGAATAGCGCTGCTTCCGCAACAAACTTGACGTGCGATTTGTTTATTAGCAGTATTTTGAACTAAACAATAACAGTATGTCGAAAAAAATCATATAATTAATAATGAAGTAGTGATGGGTTGAATCGAGAAAAGTCTTAATACAAACAAGTACTCTTATACAGATCAAACAGTCGAGCTATAGTCACGGCATCGCAGGTTGTAACTATTTGGAATGGGAGATAGCATGAACTACTCTATTTCGCCAACAAAATGCAACTGCGCACTGTCGAGTGAAGTGCTTATCACGTGATAACACAAATGTTTCGCTACGTCTCTCTTGTCAAATGGTTCCGAAATACGATACGCCGACTATAGGTTGATTGTTTGATCCGTATACCTACTCGAAAATTGTTACATTGTATCAGAAACGGCTATGATGTTTCGAAACTCGATAGTAATCGACAAAAGAAAATCAACTAACTTTATTGTAATCGAACACGAATCTAATTAATAATTAATTAGCTATAATGCAATATTGTATATATTTGTTGTTGTAAAACACGCCATAAACAAACGAAAACCGCAAGAAGATGAGAAGATCCACATTAATTTAAAATATAGATTTCTTCCATGAAACAACACTTCTAGTGACAAGAGCTGGGATTAAATTTCAAATCTCAAGTATTCCATTTCTTATTGTAGACTTGGATTCATTTTATCAGAAAAAAAAAATGGTGGAAGAAGATATAAGTAGTATTTTTTACTGAATTGAATACATCATGACATCCATCTGATTATTAGTGAGTCTCCATTTATGTACATTTAAACCATGTTTCTGAGAATGTCTTGTAAAAATTTAAGTCATCTATCAAGGATTAAAAACAAACTGTTAGACGAAATTAATTGAAAATAAATAACTTAGATTTATTAAAGACTGCAGTGTGATATGATGTGGGTAAGAAACCTGTAAGTAAGAAACAGGCAGCAAAAAAAAAGTTAGAATGTTATAAGTGATATAATAACCAACAACCAAAGTCAATAACATGCAGAGACATTAATATTCTAAGGAATCGAACCCAAGCTGTTTATTGACGTAAAATTACTTCAAGAAAACAATTGGGATTATAATTTAATGAACAAATCATCCCTTAATTTTTATTATCTTCTTCTGCATGCATGCCAGACATCTGATTTCTTGCTTATGCTATTAAATTTCAATCATTCTTAAACTGTTAAGGAATTTAAAGAAAAAACAATTCAATAATATTGTAGCAAAACATTTGTGTTAAAGATTTTACCCTATAATAAAGAAAACATAAAAAGAAATGTCTTGAAGATTAAGTATTAAAGACAGCAATGCAGAATACTCAGTTCATCTTCTGCATTGCTTGTGTTTCCTTTTATTAGGTCTAGGCAGTTACTAAAATCACTACAAACACAGAGAGCATATGAAAATGTCGACACAAAGCAATTGTCGGTTTCAATTTTTTATATTCATTCAACTAGCAAATTGCCATGTTCAACAATTTCTATCTAAGAAATTTTTACCCACTTATTTTTTGACCAAGATTCCATAGGAAAGAAACACTTCAATTCTCATTGTACAATTAATATTCCGAAAGATTTCTTTGAAGTTTATCTTTCGCTTTTAAATGTAATAAACTGCTTCTTTATCAAAAACGATGTTTCTTAAAAAGTGGTAATATTTGATAATAATAATATTATGATTAAATCCTACAAAGCTAATTCTTTTTGTCGTCTCAGGCACTAGGTTTTTAACTTAATTGTTTGTAAACTTTACTTCATTCCCCGAATCGTGATTACATTTACACAACGCGCAGATTTCAATTACTACTCGAGCCAGACCAAGTAACTTTTCACTTTGGAATAAACAAAATCCACAATAGGTTATTACTTAAAAAAATGAAATGAAAGCAAATAAAACCATGGAACTTTTTCCATTTTAATGCAATTTTCCATTTTCAAATACAACATGTTTGTCTTCCTACCTGATTTGTCAACAATAGTCTCATTCAAACATAAAATATTGACTCTGTTATTAGACAACCGGGCAATATTATATTTCTGTTCTGTGTAGAACATCTCTGAGTTCATGTACAAAAGTAAATATCATGTATTTGCTTCGAAGTGAATTAAAAGACAACAAAACAAGAAGTGAGCGATTACATTCGATGCTACCGACACATAGAGCCCTACTTAAATATAATTCTATGATCCTTCTCCTAATGTAGTGTATTAGTTAGTGTACTAATGTTGGAAACGCTACAGTCGATGTAGGAAGCAAACATTCAAGATTAGTAAATGGCAAGCAATAAATGCAATTTATAAAGGCATTTTGTAACAATTTCTCTTCAAACTTTCGATACAATACTGTTTTCCATTCACTTTAATTCTAACTTTCACAACCATGCACCACTATCTCGTAATCCAAGGAATCCTAATGGGATACCGCTTCTTGTCAACCGAAATGTCCTGCCATTAGCGACAAGTCCGCTACATTGCCCCAGTGTAGCGACTCGAATTCACAGTCCGGGCGTTTTGTTAACGGATACGACGTTCGTCTAATTGGAGGCCACTAAAGAACAATTATAGTTTTAATTAATCTTAAATTGCACGGTACAAGCGTTGATGGAACCGCTCAGTCGGCGTTTGTCACGACTCCACGGTCCTCCGGCGTTCGCAAATCGAAATTAATTCCGCAGGAATGTAAATTAATTTAATAATGCCCTAATTTGTAAATCTCTCCCCAGAGTACGTGGACAGTGTGTAATTATGCTAAAGCGTAGTCGTTTTATCTTATGAACGACACTTTTAATATCATAATGTCCACTTAAGCGTTAAGCATATTAAATCTATGCAAAGTGCTATTCAGAATTTGTTTAGCTCTCATTTAAGATTCTTTATGGGTGTTGGGATTTTGAGAAATTCAAAAGAGCGTCCATTTTAAATCATTTTACTACACACCTCCACAGTTACTTCCGGAAGCAGCCGTGTCCGGACAAGGTGTGGGTGACATAGCAATTCACCTCCTTGTTGCTCCTTAACCTGGGGTCTATATTTGGAATAAGCTTGTGGGTTCACCTTGCCTTAGTGCTCATGCCCCATTGGGCTTGCCAAGCCTGGACAAGTCGTGATCTGGCTTCTTTGAATTGGACACATTGGTATATATCCTCCCTCTCTCGGACTAGGAGTTCGACTCGCCAAGACATAGGCTCCTTCCGTTGATATGGTCCTCTATGCACTACATATGCCAATGCAGGATCGTCTGTGGATAGCCCGTAGCTTTTGGCACAGTTTCCGGCTTGTAATGGCTGTGCTCCATACCGGCGCTGCATATAGAAAATGTCTGTATATAACGGACGCCAGGATTCTTCGCTTGGAAGCCCTAGGTCCAGCGATGTTGGGCAAAATGGCTAGCGAAAGTGAGTTTACTGTCCAGCCATACTCCTAGGAATTTTATCGCCTGCCTTGACGTGATAGTTACATCGCCCACAGCGAAGCGCATCGGGGACATTCTCCGCCTAGTGGACATCACAACTGCCTCAGTTTTTTTGGGTGCAAGTTCCCTTATCTCTCAGCCAACCTTATTATACTGATTTGAGAAATACCATGGTGCTTTTTAAATCTCGTCAATCACCCTGAAGACGCATTAAAATCACCGTCCATTGGCAGTGCATCGAAGAAAAATGTTGCTTTCCTTGCGCAGATGGCTCCTGAAACGGGAATGCCCGCAGTCGTTTGCTGATGAAACCAAGATACCATGGCCTTGGTCTACGTCTTGATAAGTTCCTGGTTTCATCGTTTTTTGTTTTGATAAACCACTGGTGCAATCAGAGTTAACTGCATATTTAATTAGGTGCGCTTTGTTAGATTTAGTACCTCTTCACCCGGAACAAGGCGGTGCCCATTTGAGCCATCAAAATCTCTTCGCTTATCCCAGTGGTGACCAGAGCGATGTTGTCAACAAATCCAACTAGGTATGAGTCCTGCGGCAGATCAATCTCGAGGAGGTCGTCGAACACAACGTTCCAAAGAACTGGCCCAAGTGCGGATCTATGTGTACTTCCTCTGCGTACTTCCACTATACGAATTTCAATATCCGTCTCAATGGTGACCTTTTTGCCTTCTAAGTAAGATACCGCAATGTTGTGACGTGGGGTCGATTCTTTTTCTAGCTAGGGGTTTCAAGATTTCCAGGCGAGAAGTACTGTTGAAAAAGCATTGCGTACTGGTGTGTACAGACTGAATTGAAAATGCAAAATGAATTAATAAAAATGAAAAATTAAATTAGCTAGCTCAACGGAAAAATCTTAAAAGGGGCAAAAGAACAATTAACCTCAGAGTTACCCTCGCGAATTAAAACTTGAATCTAATCACGAAAAATAAAATGTGAGTGAAAGAAATCTGACCCTCTTAATTGCCCCAATACTTGAAAAGGTTTAATTAAAAATAAAATAACAGATTTTTGAATGACGTTAATTAACCAAGAATTTTATTATATAAAAAAGAAAAAAAAATGTTAATTACAAAATTTTGCAGAAAAAACAAGACCACACGACAGGGTCCTGGCTTAAATCAAAAACTGCAACTGATTCTAAATTACAATAGGACAATGCTAAATCCTATAACAAAGCAAAAGATTAAGTTGTTCAGGAAGATAATCCAATATCTTTCAAATCAATCCACGTGGTATCAAAATAAAACAAACTAAACTCGTGGAACACTAAAAATTTGCAAAATTAAAAACTAAAACAAGCACAATGCTTCTATTCACCCAAACCGAGGTGATTAATAAAATAATAATGAAACAGCAAACTAGAAAACGGAAAAATTAACCTCTTAAAACATAATGAGAGAATTAAAACTAAAATCTATCTTCTTGCACGAAAAATAATAAATGATCTTATATCTACAATGTGTACACAACAATATAATAACAATTATTATTATTAAGCGAGTTCCTTGATGGACAAGAATAAAACAAATAACGATATCAATTGAATTAACAAAATGACAGCAAAGATTTACAAATTTACGTCTATTCACGCTTGCGTCTCCCAAGGAACTAACTCTTACAATCTCGACCGCTGCGTACAAAGCAAACGCACAGATCAGTCCGCCACCGGACAAAATATCAAAACATAATAACATAAACCAAACAAGCGAACGCAAGACATTTAAATGAATGAAATTAATTTAAAACAACTGAACACTTAAATAAATAAATTAACTCATTAACTAAATCTTACATAAAAATAAAATCTATATCTGTGAAAATTCTCTCGAAACATTGGCAAAGGCTGATCGGAGTAAACATGACAACATCTGAATTTGCGAAAACCGGGGTGCCAGTCTACAGCAGTACGTCAAGGGAGACGACCGCATGCAGCCTACGGGGTTGAGGCGCATATAACGCAGCTTCTCTGGCTAGCTGCCAGAAACCGAACTACCACCTGGACAGTCAGCCCAGAGCCCCCAGTTCCTCGTTAAGCCTTGCGTGTATCAGCTGTTTATAGAGTTTATCATGCACATCAAGCAAATATATAAAGTCGGGTTTTCGATAGGCTTGCCGAGTTTTCTCAGTAATATCATAGTTCCTGTCTTCCATTCTCGGGAACTTCAACGACTGCTATAAAGTATTGAACAAGTTTAGCATCCATTGTGGATCCTGAAGCACCAGCTGTTTAAGCAATTCAACGGGGATGTTTCCAAGACCAGGAGCATGATTGTTTTTTAACTTCAACCGCAAACCTCCTAGGGATATCCGTGTGGGAGATGAAATACAATTAGTTGATGATTAATAAACGTATACTAAAAGAATACTGACAACATGGTCCATACCTTCGATTCATCAAAAATATTATGAAAACATAACAAGAATCACTAAACTATTATACATTTATTAATCTTTATTAAATTTAAAGTTTACCTAATTGGTTTAATACAAAAATAATAATTTCCATGAAAATGTAAACTAATTTCTAAGTTTACATTTTTAAGGAAATAATTATTTAAATATTAGAATTTTTTCACCTAATTGAACGCAACCCGAACGCCAAAGAGTGTAAGGGAAGGGAAGACGAAAACACATCAAAACAATAATTGATTACGTCAATAGTGGATTCCTAAAGCGTTGCTTTCCGCTTCCCCGTCGGTCGGAAGCGTTCTGTTGGAATCGCTCCTGATGATGGACTAATTCATTTGAGTGTAATTTTCTCGGTGTTTCAACGTAATTCGATTAGCCTGAGTTCAATACACGGCGCCGCCGTTGCATGTAGAAATGTCTGTAGTATATGCGGTTAATGAATTGACGCTACGCTTTCGCGGCGTACACAAACACTCTCGACCTCGCTTCAACCCCATTTTGATTGATAGGCCATCCGAAGCAATAAAACCAATAAACTTCGTCTCCCCTTCCTAACACCCCTTGCCTGTAGAATGATACGCAATACGGTTACCAAGCAGAATTTTCCCATGTACTGTGTTCGAACGTTTCCGTCTAGAAAATAACTCTGCATGAAAGATGCTGCTCGTATTATTATTATTTATAACGCAAAACACAGATAATTAAACAAACAAACCATGCCAATTTGTTTATGTAATCCCTGCAGGAAACTACTCGCGCTGTTATTGCCACCAAGCAATGGGAATATACTGGCAGTAGATGTAAATTTAATGCGCTGTTTGCTAGTAACTCCCAGTTATTTATCATTTGTCTTATTGCTTGACAGTCCTCGCGTAAATTTATACGACCATCGCATATAACGTACAATATTTGTCTTGATGACATAATTTTCAGTAAAATTATGGGGTACAGACGTAATTTATGCGGCACATACATGTGTACACGTGTTTGTGCATTAATTTCTGTGTATATCTTAAAGATATTTTGATGAAGTGATTTGTATTACTAATTAGTCTAGATTATGTTCCTATTTGCTATTGTTATTAATTGAGCAATTTAAATATTGTGGTTTGGGAAGCGAAAGCTACGCATTTATATGACATTAACGATAGCAGAACATCTTTTTCATAAATCGATAGCTAAAAATAATATCTGTTAAGAATCTGTATGGAAGAAGTACATTCGTTTTTGATTCCTGTTTAGTGCAAACTTCTTCTAGACCCCTCACCACAAACTGCACTAAACTGCAGTACGTTTCAATAGCAAAGCTATCATCATCAGCAGAAACACTGAGCTGAGTAACTACACTAAAACTATCTTAATTTACATCTAAAAAAGAGTCACGGTACAACGATCACGGTCATGGTTGATTGCCGTCATGCTTAACTAGTCTAACTCCATCTAATCTACTACTTCTACTTTCTAAACTAATCTATAAGAACAAGAATTTAAGGTCCTGAATCTGAATTCATTAAAATATGTTTCTTTTTATATGCTTCCATACCTTCATAATAATTTAATTATTTATTTTATGGTTTCTTCAAAGAAACAGTTAGCAATAAATCACAAAATATTACAAAGTATATTTGCTATAACTCATATAAGTTTGGTTAAAACGTAATAGATGTAACATATTAGAAAAAAAAAAACTAGAATGTATTTATGAATATTTTGTATAGTGATACAACATATCGTCGCCCAAACTGCAAATCCCCGGATGACTATTTTAAGAAATTTTACAGTAGGCGCAAAAAAAATAAATTTAGGAAACAATTGCGTAACTTACACCCCTTATGCCGTGTTTTTTATACCGCAAGAGTTTTCGTTATATGGTCACCCAATGTCATCAATCAGTACGCGGTAATGTACACTGCCCGACAAAATTAATGTCGTCGTCCACAGCGAATTTTCATATTTTTCTATCTGATTTTTTATAATTGCCAAGTGTTTTATACATAGGTATCTAAATACACCTCTTTCCTGCATATGCTCATGGCAGTCGAACACACGCCTGTTCAAATGATGAGCAGTTTTGATAGTCACTGCACTATAGACAACGACATTAATTTTGTCGGGCAGTGTACATTGAAATAACGGCTTTCCTAAGTAACATACGTCTCTGGGTTTTTGTATGTACATGTAAAGAAAGCTAATTTTTCGTAAAAAATGCGTATACGAGGTCTTGCTGTTTGGACGACGATATAACGATTACATATACTCGTCTTCGTTCTATTCATGAGTGGAGGTTCATGCTGCTTACCGATCTTCCAAGAACCGAGAAAACCCGAGTATATCTAATTATTTTGAAATATGATTAAGTTTTACTATTTTTCCTATCAATAGTTATTATTTAAAATAAAGAAAAAAAAATGAAATAAATGTGTAAGCTATAAAAAATAAATAACAAAATATGAAGTGTTATATTGGAATATAAAGATGCCAATATAACAATACTTCATATTTTGTTATTTATTTTTTATAACTTACAGGTATAACCATCACTATATTTATGTCACCAACTATGTTTGATACAATCATCATAAGTTTGATTAAAAATATGGAGCGTAACATACTACTAAAGATATGCTCCAATTAAAGCCAGCAATAACTCCACTGCAATTATTTACACTTACTTAACTGATAACTATTAATACACATTTTGTTACCTTTATCTAAGACTTTATTCTTTCCAAAAATTCATAGCTCATAGGTCAGAGTATATTTCAGTAATGCGCTACCCTAACTGTGAAGATAGGGTGTAAACGCACAAACTAATTAACACTGCATGCTACATTATTAAAATACGAAATACATACCTATTAATATGGCGTTATCTACAATTTCACATAGAGAAACTACAGTTCAGTCTCTGTCTGTTGAACTGATATATAGTGGAGAACAATAATCAAACAATAACCAAAGAAGAATGTTTTACACTAGCTTTTGTCATGGTTGTCATCCAAATGTAGAATGTAGGTTTAAATTCTATACATTTGTTACTCAATTTATTAAAATCACTTTAGGCAGGAATAGTGATGGAGCAATTTTTCCTACATGAAGTCTTCAACGCTCGTTGCAATAAAGATTGTTGAATTTACCACAACCTATTAGATCATTACCTCAACAAATGACGATTTTCTTTATTACTTCGTAGCAGATGAAGCCTTTCCGCTTAAAAACTATCTAATGAGACCTTATTCAAAACGTAGATTAGACAATAGAAAAAGAGTTTATAACTACCGATTATCACGAGGAGAAAAAAATGTTGAATGTGGATTTAGAATGTTGGTATCTAAATTTCCTCTCTTTGAAGGGCCAATTTGCTGTAAAGAAGAAACCATAAATTCTGTAATTAAAGCAGCATGTGCTTTGCACAATTTCATTCGGATAAAACAAGATAAATATATCCAACGAACGGAATTTGATGTAAATCGAGATCAAATAGCTGTTCCGATGTATGACATGCTACAACCCCAAATTAATCGACACTATTTGGAGGCACAGAATATCAGAGAGAAGCTTTGTGATTATTTTACTATACCTGCTGGGGCTAACCGTATTAATGGAATCACACTGTTTAACCAATATATTAATCGATAAAAAATATAGGCATCCAAGTATTTCCTGTCTTGATTTTACCTATAATATCAGCAGCTTAAAATATACCTTTAATCATGTATTTAGATGTTCCCTGTAGATATAATTTATAATAAAAAAAAACTTCGTTTAATACCAAGTTCGCACATGATTATATTAACACTTGTGTGCTTCGACAACAGCACAAAACTTAAAGATTTGGATGTCTCATCTGCCATGACACAATAGCTCCTGTCAACTGTAGACCGCAACTGACGACGGTGACGCGGTATGCAGCGCTGCTGGCAACCAATTTGCAACTGGTTGCGTTGCAGTTGAGTTGCTTTCCAGTAGGTGAAAACACGTGTATTTAAACATTAACGTCGAGTCTCGTTGCTGTTGCGTTGTGGTCGCCGGTTGCTTTTGGTGAGAACACGGCCTTATACTTACATCCTATATTTGGATGACAGCCATGACAGAGGCTAGCAAACAAATATCTTCTTTGGTTATTGTTGTTGTCCTCTACTGTACGTGTGGCAATCGATGCATTGCACGTTGTTCTTTACATCTGGTTATGTTGTTATCTAGTTTACCGACTTGGTCACGTCATAGTTGCTTGGTACACTAGCGACACTTTCTAATTGTACGACCTACAGCATAAAATAGAGCCTAAATATGTAGCATGGGTAGTAGACGACTTATGCATTCACTGCCGTCTTCGAAATATATAAACACAGATGTGCGGTCTCTGTTTTTTTTTGTAGTAAATCTACTTTAAATGTAAGGAAGAATGCAGTAAACAAACATAGAAAAAAACATTGATCTTATAAAATAGAGAGAATTAAATACAACAAAGGCGCATACTTATGCCTGCCGACTTACCTCGGTTAGCACAAGTCGAATTTTTTCAATTACTTATCTTAAATATAATATTGTATACAAACAGATGTTTTGTTTTCTTTACACATCCCTACAGCTTTACTAAATATGTTTGTGTTTTTTAATCCAATCGATTCATAATGATTGTTTTCATAACTATTTTTAATTCGCCGCGGCTCCTTTTTTCGATGTTAACATAATGAAGAATTAATATTTATACATATAAAGTAATCATTAATTATTAATTTAAACCTGCATTTTGTATTTATAACTATCGCTACTGTTCGATTTAGCATTAATTCAAATTTTGTATTTCTTTTGAAAAAATATTGTGGGACCTTTGAGGTAAAATCTTTGAAACCAGGGAATTTATAATCGAAATATTATTTTATCTTGTTATTATAATATTAATGGAAACATATCATTACTATAACTAATAAAAAGTATTTCTAACGAGTGTAAAGCTTTTCGTTCTAATATCTGATATAATCATGGTTTTAAATGCATCCTCGCCATATCTCCTTTATCATTTAATGTTAAAGAAGGAAGCCGGAGCGGAATAAAAAAAATGATATGAAATCATCAGACATTAATTAGATTAAAAAATATAAGCATATTTGGGTAACGCTTCAGGGAAAACAAAACGTGCATTTCTGCCAATAATGACATTACTTGCATGCATTTTAATCAATTAATTGGCGGAACACCTACTTCACGAAAAATGGAAGTAGTAATAATCCTTATTACAATATTATTTAATATATAGCTGTCGCAATTAGTTAATGTGTTCAGTAATATTGAAAGTGTTTCATTCGTAACGGAGATATCCTTTACTGATTTCAGTATAGCTGAATACTTTAAATGTCTTCATGCGATCCATTTTGATACTTTCATTATTATTTGCATATACGTATAAGATGAATAAAAGTAATAAACCCATTGATATTGCTATTTATTGTATAGTTAACATGCCTTTGGTTTAGTTTCTACTCGTAGTTCAACTGTAAAATGAAAATACTTTTTAAAACGATTTAATAACACTACAGTCATTCGAAATACTTCAAACATCAAATAAATTTATTCCTGCGCAAAGATAACGAATACATAAGAGATGCATTCAACTTCGCACATTAATAAATCCAGTCTAAACTTTTTTAAATTAACCGACCGAGAGACCGCACATCTGTGTTTACATATTTCGAAGCGGCCAGTTACTGCGTAAATCCGTCTACTATCCACGCTAAACATATGTGCTCTATTTTACCCTGTAGGTCGTACAATTAGAAAGTGTCGCTAGTGTACGTGTCTGTCCTAAGGCCGTGTTCTCACCAAAAGCAACCGGCGATCGCAACGCAACAGCAACGATCTCGGCTCAATGTTAAATGAAACCAATTTGCAACTGGTTGCGTTGCAGTTGAGTTGCCTTTCAGTAGGTGGAAACACGTGTATTTAAACATTAGCGCCGAGTGTCGTTGCTGTTGCGTTGCGATCGCCGGTTGCTTTTGGTGGGAACACGGCTTAACCATTAATATTTTAACCCCTTAAGTCGCAAGCCCTTGACGAATACGGGCAACGCTTACTACTAAACGATCCCTAGGCCGTGTTCTCACCAAAAGCAACTAGCAATGGCAACGCAACTGCAATGCGACCGGAACTCAGTTGTAGTTAGTCTGTGTACTTAACGAAATCAACTTTAGTCTCTTGTATCCATAGTGAAAATCCATGAAAATATAGCCTCGGCATACTTACACATACAATACGTATTGCTGTGTACTGATGGTACCAGCATAAATGAAAAGTGAAATTAAAAATGAAAAACAATAAACTTGCTAGCTCAAACGATAAAAATATTAAAGGGCGCAAACTCAGGGTTATTTTCACAATTGAACTAATCATGAAAAATAAAATGTGGGCGTTTGAAAAATTGACTCTTTAAAATCCCCAAAGATTGAAATGGCTGATTCAAAAATAAAAGAACTGAAATTTTGAATGACATTAACAATCATTAAATATATTTTTATAAAAAAAAAGAAAAAAAACATTTAATTACAATTATGCAGAAATAAAACCATGAATTTAAGGTTCTGGCCAAAAACAAAAACTGCATTAGACTCTACATTTACTAGAGGACAATTCAAAATCCTCTAAACAAAGCAAAAGACAAATTTGTTCTAGAAGAAAATCCTATTTCACAAAAAATCCACGTGGTTACAAAATTAAAACAACCTAAATTAATTTAAACGTGGACAAAACAAGTATATAAAAATTGAAATTTAATCACAAGCACAATGCTTCTTTTCACCTTACCCGTGGTGATTAACTAAGAAAACTAATTTGAAAACTAAGAAACGGAAAATTAAACTCATTAAACGAAAAAAACAATATCTTCTAGAACAATATAAAATAACTGATCTTACATCCGACTTGTGTACACAATAAAATACAACAGCAATTATTAATAAAAGAGTTCCTTGAAGGATGATAAAATTTCAAATTAAAGGAACAACATTTTAAATAAAATGAAATTACCAAAATGGCATCAAAGAAAATAAATTTAACCGTACTTACCCGCAATCTTTCAAGAAACTAAGTGCCTCTGGGTAACACGGTCGCATATATACAAAATTTACAATTGCGTGCCAAAGCAGCGCATGAATCGCAAAGAAAATAAAAACTAGAATATTACAATGAACTATATACAATACTGGTAAACGCAAAATGTACAACTGAATGAATTTAAATTTAAACAGAACAATTAAAATAATTCTAACAATCAAATCAATTAACAAAATCTTATCCAAAAATAAAATATTAATTTCTGAGAGAATTTGCCCGACGCATCGATAAAGATTAATCTCTATTAATAAAATAACACTGAATTTACAAACCCAGGGGTGCCAGACCACAGCAGTATATATGATGTCTGTATCACATCATATAAACACTTGTGTGCTTCAACAAGGAGCACAAAAAACAGATTTGACTGTCTCATCCGCTATGATACAATAGCTCCTATCAACTGTAGACCGCAACTGACGACGGCAACGCGGTATGCAGCGCTGCTGGAAACCAATTTGCAACTGGTTGCGTTGTAGTTGAATTGGCGTTCAGTAGGTGGAAACACGTGTATTTAAACATTAGCCCCGAGTGTCGTTGCTGTTGCGTTGCGATCGCTGGTTGCTTTTGGTGAGAACACGGCCTTAAGGGGTTAAAGAATGTTGTACCAATTCACTAATTTTATACAGTTTAACGTTGATTCAAGTAGTTTTAATTGTTTACCATGAATATTTTTAAATTGTTTGTCTCAACCTACATCTTTCTCAACTCAACATTATTCTACATAATCTCACTTCAAGTCTTATTGTTTTAGAATGTTTGCGATGAAACAAAGTAATATTTTGAGAAAGCTCAGACAATAGAAATAGAATAGTTTTTTATGTTTGTAGTTGAGTGCTCACCCATTATCCTATAGTTTGATTTCAAATC
>RXPK01004379.1:0-34557 GCA_004143645.1 Protaetia brevitarsis
GTTTTTCAGTTAATGCTTATTACTATAATCCATGGAATTTTACAGCAGTTACAGGTATTCACTAAGTGGTTCATTAAAAGTTTATGATGTTCTATTATTACTTATATTTTAGATTTTTGCCCAGGAGTCTGTGTCGATTGGAACTATAAATTTAAAATACCTTAACCAAATATCACTTCCGGTTGACCGAAATGGATGTCAACTTGTATTTTAAATATAATGATATAAATTTTATCATTTTGATTCACAACTGATAATATGTCAGTTTTACATTAGCTATTCCATAGCTTACATGTTGCCGTTTTTTGATTATTAAGTTTTTCTTCTTTTTTAGCATAATCTTACATCATTGAGAGAATTAATATCTCGGTTAATACTGCAAGTAGAGACTCCAATTTTCTATGTTTTGAATGTTGATATTTACTCTAGAAACGGAAACACACTTTACATTCTACATACAGTGTTTCAAAACTGAGGAAACAAGGGAATTTTCAAATGCAGAAAACTCATTTTTTAATAGAAACCTGTGTTTTAATTCGAATTAGAATAAATATCATCCCTTCACTTATATGAGCATTCCTATACCTACTTTAATAGATTTTGAGATAATCACTTTGTTACACAGTACTGTTAGCCCTATCTTTAAAGTTTGGTAGCTGGTCTAAATGGATTCACGTCAAATTCATGTATTATTTTTGAATAACCATACAGATATTTGTTCGAATAGTCATTTCTATAATATTGCGGTGTACGTAAGTTAATTACTATGATATACATTAAACACTTTTGCGTTAGTCAATAAATTGACTAATTCCATCCAGAGTCAGCTTACAAACACGCAAGATAGCTACTTAGTCTGTCTGTTTAACAATAAAAGTCGTTCATATCTCAAAATCTATTTAAAGATAGTATAGGAATACTGATATAAAGTATAGGGGATGATATTTACTTCTTAATTCCGAATTAAAATACAGGGTGTTTCTATTTAAGAAAAAAAGAATTACTTAGTCTGTTTAATAAAAAGTCGCTCATATCTTAAAATCTATTAAAGATAGTTATAGGGAATGGCTCATATTAAAGGGTATGGTGATGATATTTACTTCCTAATTCGAATTAACAATACAGGGTGTTCTATTTAAAAAAAAATGACTTTTCTCATTTGAAAATTGTAACTTGTTCCTCAGTTTTGAACACCCTGTATGTTGAGAATGTAAAGTGTGCTTATCGTTCTTAGAGTTATATCTACATTCATAACATAGCAAATTTGGGTCTCTACTTGCAGTATTAACCGAGAAATTAATTCTCAATGATGCAATGATTATGACTTAAAAAAAATGAAAAACTTAAATAACTCAAAACCGGCAACATGTAAGCTATAGGGAATAGCTAATGTAAAACTGACGTAGTATAGGTTGTTAGAATCCAAAAATTGATTAAAAATTAGATCATTCTATTTAAAATAAGAAAGTTGACATCCATTTCGGTCAACCGGAAGTGATATTTTGTTAATGGTATTTACATTTATAGTTCCAATCTCGAACAGATACTGGTGCCATAAATCCAAATATAAGCAAATAATATAGATCATCATGAAACTTTTAAGTGAACCAGTTACTTGGAATAGCCTGTATAGTGTTTGAAATGTTTTAAAACTGTTATTACTACCGGGGAAAAACGATCTTATTGTTTTCAACCATTTTTCGTGCATTTGGTTACAGTTGCTAAATTATTACTTGATTTGAGAATACTAAAAATATTCCTGTATTCAATCAAACAAATAATTTGGTTAGTAGATTTATTTGAAGCTAGCGCAGTATTTATTAATTTAACTAAATATTTACATGGAAATAAAAATAAATATCGCGTTTTATTTTCGTATAGCAATTTTCTCCCCATATAGTACAGCAGATGAGTAGGTATACTTATGTTTAGTAGAGAAATTGTCGTATAGATGGCACATCTCCTATTTCATTCCAGTAACAGATAATATTTCGCACAAAATAGGCTGGAAAATACGATCGTAACATACTAATCTGGTATATTTACTAGAACAACATCTGATAGGAGTCATCGACATTGAAAGGACGATTTCTTTAACGGCGCATTAGAGTGCTAGGGTGATTACTGCTACCAATTCCCCCAATACTACTTAGGATTTACAACATTCTAACGGCAAAATCCCTCCTTAATGCATGGGTTTTTGGAGATAATTCATTTTCATTTCGATTGAAAATGATCACGGCATTTTGTTGTGTTTACACTTAAGTCTAAAGTGAATAAATGTTATAAGAAAAGGAAAAACCTCTTGAATCTAAATGCTTGCGATTTTCTGCCAATCTGCATATAGTTTTCAAGTTCAAAATAAAGAGGACTTGAATCAACTATCAATATCTTTCACTTAAAAGAATAAACTGTTTCAACGAAAAATATATTATTTCCGAAGAAATGCGTGAATTTTAAATTATATTCCTTTTCAAGGAAACACCAAATCATGTTGGCCATATAGAAATATATAAAACTTTTCATTTAAATGCAATCTCTTTCCTCAGTGTAAGGCACGAAATGGCTTTCCGTGTATTGATCGTGAGAACACTGTGTATTCTATATGACTCTAACAATCATACTTTGAGCTGTGCAATTCATAATCTCGCATTAATGAATTAATTTATGTATTCCGAGTTATTTATTATCGGTAGCAGGTACAGGATCTGCATATTCAATTACGTACGGCCATGTGTATTAATGATTTCTTTTTTTTTCAAACCCGTCTATTATTAGCACATAATTGACACATTATTCGATTAATCCTACAGTAGTTCCTGTTCCATATCGACTGCACTACACTTACTTGGATAATAGGTATTTAGTATTTTACATTTATATAGGGTGAATATGCGAGGGAATTGCTGTTCATAAATCAAATTACAACTGGTGCGCCGTAAACAACATGGTAGATGCGGATCAAGGATATAATTGGCAGTAATTCGGTGATAATTACCGTTCTCTGGGTGCTTACGGATTACCTTGATGGAAGGTTTTAAGAAATTAGAACGTAGTTTTTGTCCGCTATCAGACCAAATACGGAATTTGGCTAATTTAAAATACCAGGGTCCCATGTTATTTATTACCAATTAGTGGGTGATTAATAATAAATTAGTTTCAATAATTTTATTGCCGAAATATTATCTATGTATGTATGTCTGTATTTATTAGATCCATTAGGCAATATAAACTATTACATTGGATACGTTATAACTAGAGACTGGATTATATGCAAAGTGCATATATTTTATTTTTTGCATATCTTTAATTGTAGTCTATATGTAGACGTATTACACTAATTGAAGTTAATTAGCGCTAATTGCATATATTGCATATTTAGGCATTTCTATGCATATTTTTTATAAAAGTTGCATATATTGCATATTTAAGCTTTTTCTTATCCTTTTTATTAGTAAAAATTTCTAGTAATTCCTAATGTAGATCGACAACCGACAATTCTCAGAACGATAAATCTTTTACATTGGTTTCTCCAATACGTTTTTCCAAGAACTGCACGTGTTTAATTTCGCCTATAGCAGAAGGGATGTGGTAAATACGTTTTATTATTATTAATTCCCAAATAAACTATTCATTCATTGAATATCTTTGAGCGAAACAGCATGTAATTGTGTTACGTTTTTAAATACTGTGCGTACATACAATGAGTATAGCGAACAAAATTTCTTTATGGATTAAGCCATATCCTGAACTGGTAAAGGATGGCGACAAAATATTTTGTCGAGCCTGCAGTAAACTGATGGTAAGTTTAATTTTACTAAAAGCTTTACAATTGTTTTTAAATTATTTAACTTTTGATATAAAATGACAATTGTTGTTGTAGGTGTCTTTTGAGAGAAAATACCTTATTGATCAACACGCTAAACTCCATCACATATTGGAAAAATGTGAAAACTAAAGCGATCCGCATGTGTGCAGCAATCTATATGTCAATATGTAGCATCAACTTCACCGAAAACTCAGACAAGAAGAATATAATACGGATCTGTGTAACGCATTAATTTTGTCTAACATACTATTAGCAAGATTAAATAATGTTAATTTGAAATCATTTCTGCAAAAATATTGCAAACATAATATACCTGACGAAAGTACCTTACGAAAAAATTAGTCACATCTTGTTACCAGCAAACAATAGCAGAAATTCAACAATTGGTAGGGAATAATTTCATTTATATCATAGTAGATGAAAGTACGGATAAGTGTGGCCATTATATTGCCATTTGTTAATAGGAATTCTTCATGAAGATATTGTAGGTAAATCATATTTAATTTTATTGTAAAGAACTTCAAAAACAAATAATGTGACAATTGCCCAATTCGTTCAAGAAGTTTATCAAATTTCTTTTACCTGGAAGTATACCTTGTGAAAAAAATTTGCTAATATTGTCCGATGCTGCACCATACATGATAAATGCCGGGCAAAATTTAAATTTTTGTTATAGTAATATTATTCATACCACTTGTTTAGCTCATGGGTTCAATCGTGTAGCCGAAGACATTAGGAATCAATTCTCTTGATTAATGATTTAATTAGCAATGTCAAAAAAGTATTTTTAAAAGCACCTTTACGAATTCAATTTTATAAGGAGCGACTTCCAGTGTTAAGTTGCCTCCTGAACGATTATTACGAGATGGGTACATGGTTAGAGGCTGCAATTTTTTCGCCGATAATTTTGAAGGAATAAAGAATGTAATTCTTGAAATCACTGCTGACTGCATTGCTCTAGAAAACTGTAAAAAGATAGTAACATCAACAGAATTGCTACAAAACCTTTTGTATATTAAGTCAAATTATAGCATTGTTTCAAGTTCCATTCGTAAACTAGAAACGCAAGGGATGTCGCTCTCGGAATCAGTCGAAATAGTAGACGAATTTGATATGCTATGTAAGAAGGTTAAGGGTACAATGGGTAATTCTATATACGATAAATTTAAAAAAGTGATAAATAAAAATGCGGGGTATTTGAAATTGAAGAAAGTTAAGAAAATTTTGGAAGGTGAAACAGTAAACGATTTCGACTTTAATTTTAGTTTAGAATGTATTGCAAATTTAAAAAATGCACCATACATTACATCTGCGGATGTTGAAAGAAGTTTTTCTATTTCGAAACATATGTATTCTGATAGAAGACAAAACTTTCTTTTACACAATTTTGAAAAACATTTAATTATAAATTGTTTTAGATATATGTTGTATATGACAAAAAATTGTGCAATAAAGTTAATGTTTAAATTTCTGCTCTTATTTATTTTATGTAAAAATTTTGCATATTGTCGCAATTTTTTTGCATATATGCCCCAGGTTATGTATATTTCTCAAAAATCGATGCTTATATATGCGCATATATTCCAGTTTTTCTTTGCATATAATCCGGTCTCTAGTCATAACTAACTAATAAAATGGATAAAGAAAAAGAAGAAAATTGAATGCATTAAAAATACATATATATTTGCAGGTTAGCCAACGTCACTCAAACAAAGCGAAAAACTCGTCAATAGAATACATAACATTTTCCAAAAGGAGATTCTTTACTCTGGATTTGAATAAGCCAGCCATCTGACATGCTTTATACTCCTTCGATAGAGCATTGTAAAGTCTCAAAAACCTAACCAGTTAGGAGAAACTGATGCTACTCGGTATTTTGTAGATGGAATACAATAATTATTTCTGTTTCATATATAGTGAGAGTGTACGCCACAGTGCGCTATAAAATTGGATCTATTTGCATGAATATACCGCAGAAGCTCCAAAATAAAAATGCCTTGCAAAGTGGAATCATAATTCCATTTTCGTTATACAGGGTGTATCAGATATAGAGGTAAATATAATAATATGTAGCAGCTGTAATCATATACAATCAAAAAGTGTTAATGCACAGGGGGTCTATGTGTAAGCATTAACGAGAAAAAAAATATTTTGTAAATGCCCTGTGCTAGAGCCGCACCTGTGCCCAGCCTAAATGCTGTTCCGAGTATTCAGCCATTACCGCTGTTAGTTTTGTGTGGATCGCCGCTTGGAGTGCAAGCCACTTCGAACATTTTATTTAAATTCTTCCCGTCTCGAAAAAACGATCCTTTTTCAGGACCATCATGATTTCATATGAAGAAAATCGAAGCTTGATGCATCGGGAAAAGCGCGGGAATGTATAGATTCATTTTCGCGCGATATCATAGTAAAAAGGCGTGTTTGCAAATTTTCTGTATCTACATTTATTTCTGTGCAATTCGATTCAATTCATTTTGCGTTATTTGATTAAATAAATCCAAAAGAAATAACTCAGATTCATGTGGTACCGTTTATTAACAACTAACTCTCGATTCGACAAAGCAAAAGAAAAATATTTACGTTTTTTTTGTAACTACTGAAGTCGCATATCCGATGAAACTCGAACGTCTTATCAGGATATTAAAAATAATACTTTGTAGACTTACGTAGAATGCTCTTAACAAAAAAGGAATGTTTATTTTATAAAAAGAAGAAATTTAAAATGCCTCAGTTTTGCTATTTTTACAAGGGCCTTTACTTATTTAGAATGACGTTAAATGAACTTACGGCATACCATTAAGAATAATACTAAATGAGTGCAATGTATTTATACATAATACCACGTTTAGCGGGTGCTTAACATGACGTTTCCTTGCATCAGGCCCGGACTAAAGAATTTTTAGCTCTAAATTTTACTTTTTTTTTATTCTTTAATGATGAAATCCGGTTTCGGTGGGTTTGTGCTTTATATGTCGTGTAGTTAACACCCAAGCAAAATTTACTTTTTTATTTGATACACCCTGTATATTCTAATATACATAATTTATATTACAGTTATATACATACAATATTTTTTTTTTGAAACGTTAAAGTTTTTTTTACAAATTTGATTAAACAACACTAACCAAGAAAATTCACAAGATCATTATCTTAGATTACATCATAGATTGTTTATTTTATATCTGAATTTATATTAGCGCATTGATAAATTGCAAAAATATAAGAAAGTCAAGCATTCTGAAGTTTTGGTTCGCAAAAGAAGTTCTGTCTTTTTCAAAATCGTCCGCCTATTTATATACCCTATATAATATATCTGCGTGCGTCATCGAACAACGAACTGTTAAAGCAACAACAATCGAGTCAATCGAGTGACCCGCGCGCTCGGAATCTGAGCAAGGCTAACTCGATAACGATTTCCACTTCAAACTCGGTGGCACTGCCGACAAGACAAGTGGAGCGAGTCACGACACGGTGCCGTGGACGATACGATATTGTTTCAATGACTCCTACGATTTCGACACTGCACAATATAAATTTTTGTTTCTTACCGCGTTGCTGCGAGCCTCAACTTTTTATTACTAGATATGTATATATGTCTTTGTACCTCTGTGGAATATATAAGTACATATGCGTATAATCTAAATACATATCTTGACTGTTAAGTTTTACTGTTACATTAGTTAATATAGTAGTACGGTATGATGTTGGGATACCTGCGTCATTATGTTAGAAAGCGATATTTTTTTTTTGGTATAGTTCTAAAGGTATCCAAAGCATTTGGTGCTTGGTGTTTCCAAGGGAACATTCTGAAGTGACACATTTGTATCTGGCGTTATAACTCGCCGGCATTCATTTTGGCGGATGCTCAAGTTTAAGGGGTAAAAGCTACTCCTGAAATTTTGACTATTTTCGGATTTTTGCAATGTGAGTCGTTATGGTAAATAAAAATATCTTAAAATTATACAGGGTGTTAGGTCAAACAATGCAAGGAGTTTTATTCCTTGTCCTATTCTAAGAATATTTTGTCCTATGATGATTTTTGAAAAAACCTCTTTATTTCGAAGATACAGGCGAACAAGATTTGCGACAGTAACAACATTTCATTATCAAAAAGTACATGTAAAGTTGCTCAATCTTACAATAAATGTTCGAAATGACTTCTTCAGCCGGTATAAGCATTCAATCTTCTCGCATTGACTGTCGAACTCTTTCAAACACACCATCAGGGTCGTTTCTAATTGAGTTACCACGCAGCAATTATTCCGATTTGCAAATCGTCCAAATTCTCCACTGGAGTAGCGTAAACTATTTGTTTCACAGATCCCCAAGAAGAAAAATGTAGGGGTTTAAGTTGGGGATCGAGCAGGCCATGCGTGTGGCCCACCTCGACCAATCCAGCGATTTCCGTATGTTGCTGTTGAAAAAATTAGGAGCAACAAACTGAAATGTGGTGGTGCACCATTGTGCATAAACATTTTAATGGTGCATCTTTCTCCAGAAACCTCGGCATAGCGTTGCTTCCAAAATGTTGCGGTAGCACCACACTAGTAAGTCTTTCCTGGTAGAATTAGATGTCACCCACAATTCCAACCCAAACATTCAACGAGAACTGATGGTGAAAACGATTTTCAAATACCTTCATGCGGATTTTTATATGTCCACACATGGTTATTATGAAAATCCTTATTGCATTTCTTGAGAAACTTGCTTCATCGGTAAAAAGAATCTTGTGTCAGGAATAGAGCTCTGTAACTTTTCTATTAATATATCTGCGTTTTTGTATTATATATTTGTAATATTTGTAAGTTGCGAACGTCAACACAACACCTCTATTCATTACGGTGCCGGTGTTATATGATTTAGTATTGTTTAGGCGTCTATGGATTGGGTACATAGAATGCATACGCGCACGTGCGTATCATCAACGTTTGCATTCGTTTGTCCGTTATATGTTATAGTTTATAATAGTATACGATTAGGGCAGATTAGGGTTACTATGTAATAATTGTTGCGGGGTGTGTTTTAGTGTTTGTGGTGACTACGAGGTAAGCAAAACTTTGAACATGTTCATGGCATTTTATAAGATAATTGGAATGCTCAATATCGCTATGTACAGGAATCGTTTAATATAATTGTAGGAATTTTATGCATCATATATGTATTGCATCTACCAGATAAATTGCTAGTTGATTTGCTTAAGAGATTCATCTCGGTAGATAAGCGTCATAACCTCAAATAGAGGTTAGAATACGTTGTGTTGTTTTATTGTTTGTACGTAGAGTGTTTTCAAATATTATGAAATAAAGTGAAAATAAGTATCGTAAGTATTAGAATGTAGCTACCACTCCAATTATTGTAAATGCTCCAAATGTATTAGTAGGTGTTGATAATGATGTACGATGTTTTATTCATGGTATGATCTAATACAATTGGCATTGTTTTAGAGGCTACAAGGGAACGCCATGAGAGCGCCACTACCGAAGATATGAAAAAGGCCATAGGGTTGTACCTGGCACCAGCCAAGGCTAGACTTAAAAATGAGTATTTTTAATTTATTGGCTTATTCAAATAAAATGATAGTAAATACGTTTGTTTTTTTATTTAGGACACTTCAATTAAAAAATAGTGATTAATTTGATAAACCTTCAGTATGCCTTAAAAGATGCCAGAATTATTGATCATTAACTTGTATGGTGAGTGTGAAAAAACAAGTTCCTTGCCTTTAGACCAACTCTATGTATGTTTCAACTTTTCGTTATCGACGTTATACATTCTAAATAACCAGGAACAATTTTAGTTCATTTTGACAAATTAAATAGATTGCATAAAAAATCTCAATTTTCATATAAATATTTCACAAATATTTTAGAAAAAATATAGCACTTACATTAATTTTAAATTATGGAACAAATATTTTAATTGAATATTTTATCTATATTTAGAAAAAAATATGAAAAATATATTCAAAAACCTCTCACGAAAAATATTTATAAAATATATTTTTTAAAAATATCTATGTTTCTGGTTGTTAGGGTAGTAATTGTTCTTGAAAAGTTGGGAAAAATATATCTTCCACTAATTAACAATTAGAACTTGGGCTGTTAATTTATCTATTAAAAGTCGGACCACCTATTGAAGGTCATCCGAGATACCCATTAACTCGAGAACCATTTTTCACTATTTCTTCTATATGGAAGCTTGCATAAGTTAGCACAGAAGCAAGAAACTACCTATTACATCACTATTGTATCGTTGCTACTAAATAGTATACTCAAATACGGTAGGTAATAGCCAGTTTAAAAGAACTGACAGTAATGTACATACTAATCGCTTGTATATCTTAATGATTGATCACTGGGTATTTTCTAACCGTTATCACTCCTTCATTCCATTCCATTATTCGAGAATAGCCCACTGTGCAGCGCAATTTGGCGTATTCTCATCGAGATATCACAACAACGGAATAGTGTTTACAATCTAGATATCCAAATGTATATGCAAAGATGTGACCCGAGCGTATATAAGTACATAATTTAAAAACACGCTTAATTCAATTATTAACGGCACCTTACAGGGTATATGGACCCGTTTAACTCACGACGTGTGATAATTGTCGATTTTGTTCGAAAATTGTATAAGATTATCATATAAATGTCGTCAATAGTTTATTAATACAGAGAGGTATTATTAATTCTGCGATAGTAACTGTCATTTGTCATCTCGATCGAGATAAGTCCGTTAGGTGGCGTGGGTGAGGTCTACGGGCACGAGGCAGGTAGTGGGCATAGTTACAACTGTTGCTGCTGCAAAAAAAAACATATCTTTTCTTTAATGTATTGTAATGAATTCTGATAGTTCTCCGAATAATAAATTGTATATTTATGCGATATTTACGTAAGATTCAGAAAAAAAAAAAAAATTGGCTACAGGTAGGAAACTGGAGTATGTATGCAAATAAAATATGATATTTTATTAGTTGGTCGTGGTATTTCTCGATGCCATTAACAAGTTTTCTTGTAAGTCTTTAATATTTGGAATTGGATTCTATTAATAATTGTTGCATTTATATTCCGGATTTTGGCACAATTATCTGTTCGATTGGAATTATAAATGTGAAATACTTTAACCAAAATATCACTATCGATTGACCGGAAATATGTGGGCTACAACCGGCCCGCTGTAAGATTTGATCCGGCCCGCGAGATATATAGAAAAACCAAAAGACAAAATCCAGAAGCTTACCGCAAATTTGGAAAAACAGCAGCAAATGTTTCATAAACAAAGAACACAATTCCATAATGTGTGAAAGCTAGTTTTATAATTAGTTCAAAATTGGCAAAGTCATTAAAACCATTTGCCGAAGGGGAACTTGTCAAGGAGTGTATGTTAGAAATTTGCAGTGTTTTGTGTCCTGAAAAGAAAAATAAATTTGAAAAAAATAGTGTTGCCCGACGTATAGAAATGATGGCTAATGATATAAAAACAACTTTGACTGACCGTATGGCTGGTTTTGAATCATTTTCCATAGCATTAGACGAGAGCACCGATTTGTCTGACACAGCTCAACTGGCTATATTTATTCGAGGTGTTGATAAAGAGTTCACTGTTACTGAGGAATTGCTTGCTGTACAGCCGCTAAAAGGAACCACTACAGGTGAGGACACTTTTAATGAAGTTGAAATGGTATTCACAAGTTTTGGTTTGCCATGGTCAAAATTAGTTGGTGTATGCACAGATGGTGCACCATCTATGGTCGGCTTATGTAAAGGTTTCATCGGAATTTAGTATGAAAAAGCAACTGAATTAAATGTGCAAAAAGATGATTTGATAGTCCTTCATTGCATTATCCACCAACAGAACTTGTGTTCTAAGTCCATTCGACTCCAGAATGTAATGAATGTGGTAGTAAAAACCATCAATTTTATTCGATCCCGGGGGCTTAACCATCGTCAGTTCAAGGCGTATTTGGATGAAATATCAGCCGAATATGACGATGCAACATATTATTGTGAAGTCAGATGGTTAAGCAAAGGAAAAATGCTGAAACGGTTTTACGAGCTTAGAAATGAGATAGTAGATTTTATGCAAATAAAAGATAAACCACTATCTGAATTGAGTGACCTAAAATGGATATATGACTTAGTATTTCTGGTCGACCTTACATGACATTTGAATGATTTAAATTTGAAACTTCAAAAACAAGGACAGTTAGTAAAAGATTTGTACAGCCATTTGAAAGCGTTTCAAAACAAAATCCGCTTGTGGGAGGCGCAGTTGCTATCTAGTAACAGTTACCATTTCACCACGCTCTCTGCGTATGAAAATACTGCTTATGCTCAATATGCTGAAGAACTCAAGTTACTGTCGAAGCAATTTTCGAACAGATTTAGCGATTTTAAAAACATGGAAGAGAGTTTCAATTTATTAGCTACTCCAACAAAAAGTAATGTACAAAATGCTTCAATACACTTGCGAATGGAGTTGATCGAGCTTCAAGAAAACTCACTCGCAAAATCTAAATTTGAAGACGTGGAGTTGTGCGATTTCTACAAAAAATACCTCGAAGAAGTCCATTTTCCGGAGCTTAGAAAATTCGCAAGAAGATTGATTTGTGCGTTTGGCAGTACTTATAAATGCGAACAGTTCTTTTCAAATGATGAAAGTTAATAAATCAAAACATCGTACAAGGCTGACTGACGATAATTTGGAAAATTCTTTACGTCTTGTATCAGTGAATTCATCCAAACATCGATGGATTAGTTTCCCAAATTCAAGCTCAAGAGTCTTATTGATTTCGTTGTCGCTATTTAACTTTCGTAGTTTGTAATAATTCCAAATTTCACGATTTAATTATAATGTTGTACTTATTTTTTTCATTTAATTTTCTTATTTTAATAAATTGCATTATAATATCATTGTCGTATTATTTCATGTCTGATATCTATCGCTAAAAATTATGAACACTACTTTAAAATGCACTACTTTTAAATGCGGCCCGCGAACGTATTTGCACACTAAAGTTTGGCCCACAACATCTCAAAGGTTGCCCATACTTGGTTTAAATAGAAAAACTGTAAAAAAATGATATTGTTAACCCATTAAATAGACGTTAGTATCTCAAGTATTATTCTCAATTTTCCCTTAAGAAATCACGACTTTCGATGGACGCCCTCTAGGGGCCACATGTCAAACTTCTACTCAGTCAGCGATAGCGGTGTAAGTCGATAATTGGTATCTGCTTGTTTTTGCAATAAATTGCAAACCATTAAACTAACGAAGAAGGTATCGCTTAATACTTTATTGCGTTCATATCGTGAATAATTTTATGAAAATTATACGTGAAAATAACACTATATATTATATATTCGTGCATATTTATATTATTAATAAAATTATTTATTGGACTTATGAAAATATAGCTACCATAACAAATATTATCTACGGACTAATGTACAATGATTTGCTATATTAATGAAACCTAAATTTATTTCACTAATGAATCTTGTTATTACTACTTAATCAAAGGTTGTAAATAATATTTTATATTTTATAATTCACTCAATCAATATAGATTATTAATATCACGTTCACTATTTTTCTCAGTGTTGAATCACGATTTCTTCATTTTCATTTATCTACTAAAGAAGGATTTCAAAAGAATGCGCCTAAGCCTTTACATATTTCCACACGCGAACACAATCAAAACTCCCGATCAAGTTCAGATGCTTGAATATTTTCCTGCCAGTTATATTCCCCACTTATAGGCACGACAGAAAATCCATTACGTTTTCTCATTATCACCAGATCAACGTGTAACAGCGCCATCGGAAATCAACGGTGTAGTTATTAGGTAAACATAACCGCCTAATACGTTAATAAATCACGCGTACTCTGTGCTAATAGTAGCTGATGTTTCCCAGTCGTGTGGCGTGGTTACTGGGAGCGTAGATCTGCTGTCGATACCTCGGCAACATTTTTCAAAGCCATCAAGCGTCACGCTACCAACTTTATGCGCGCATAAATAACTAATGAGAAAAAAATCGCGTATACCGTCAAACGCAATTGCGTAATGCTCGGACAAAATTAATAATAATTGTAGTATTTCTGGCTTCCGATAGCTGCTATTTTATAAATTCAAAAGTAGAAGCTCGTAGAGAAAATCTGATGTTGACAGTATCTAATGTAGATAATATTTTAAGAGTCGCTATAAGACTATACAGTTTTCAAAGTGTCTGAATGAAGTTGTATAGTTAATTAAGTAATAGCCTTCCATTATAACATTTCTTCTTCTGAATATGCAACGTGATTTTGTGTGTTCGTGATTGTTTCCTGGATGTTATGGAGAAATATGTAGACCACTTTCTATTTGCACGATCAGCATATAACTTTCTTCGCCTTACATAACACGAAGTATAATGACGATTGTTTCTGTTGAAAAGAGAAAAAAGTCTGTGGATATTATATCTGCATGATATGAATCAAATGTGTATTTCTTTTTGTGTTAAAGTGTGGCTTTTTTAGGAACTCCTGACAAAATATTTCCAGAATAATAGCTACATAATTGCAGTTTTATACCTACAGAAGAGAACAGTTAAATTAACTATAATACACACTTAACTATAACATTTTAATTTTTTCTGGTTAATTTTGTAACAATTGAAGAAGAAATAATTGAATTAACTGAACATACACCGAAACAGGTAATATTTAATTTTACTCAAATATCAAGTTGGCAACATTGGAGTAATGATTCTCTCTTCTTCTCTTCTATGATTTCTGATGTAAATTCATTTTAAAATTTTGAATAAATTAGTGGAATTGCCTATTTAATTATTAACATTCTCCGAAATGAAAAGGCAGACATCCTTGCAAAAAAGGGTTTCTGACAAGCAATTTCTGATATCAGAACCTGCCGTTGGCATAGACCTACGGCAGTTAATCAGCAAATGAAATTCTGGGCAAATTAGAACGTGCTCCAATACTGAAATAACTGCACGGAAAAAAAAATTGTTGTCAAAAAACCAACAATTGTAATAAATTTTCCGTGTGTCCTGGTATGGTGCTTGCGAAAGAATGTTGAGCATATTTGCTGTCACTGTTCTGTCGCTACAAACATCAGGTAGGGGAGGGTGGGGCAAGATGGGGCCACGAGGCATGATGGGAACATCGTCTTATCTACAAAACGGCTGTAAGCATCTGTCAAATAATAGCAGACCTAATATTTGACAAGTGCTGTTTTATGTTTGTTGTAATGTAGGAAACTTTACTTGCTGTTTGTGCGTGAACTTTGCAATTTCCAGAATTTCGTTATTATTTTGATGGTCAGTTCAACGGCCAGTATCGGAAGCATAAGTAAATTATTTACAACTACACTTTTTTGTGCTTATTAATTGATATGTATTGCATGTATTTTCTATAGTGTGTTATTTGTTTATTTCAAATATTTAATATGTTATTATAACATAACCAGAAGATGTCTCAAAGAGGCAAGATGGGGCTATTGGTATGGGACAACATGGGGACATCATTATCTCACTCTTCAGTCTGGTCCGTTATGCCTGGATATGGCATTATGCTTTCTCGAAGATATAATGCATATTTCTCATGTTAAGAATAAAGTACAGTTTCAATCAAAGCGTAACAAGGGAAAGACAACAATCCTTACAAGCACTACGTATAGAAATCTGCTACAAGAAAACAGAAGTCTGGAGAATCCCTAAGGCAACTAGAAGTGCTGAGGGAGAGTTAAAGGAAAAAAAAAAACAAAGAAGAAAACAGAAGAGATCAAGAAGCCGAATTTTGTAAGGAAAACAAAGAGATAGATTTTTAGAAAACGTCAAGGAAATAATCTAGTTCTTCTGTTGAGGAAGATGACGCTCAATGTTAGTATTGTAAGGGGAAGTATTGATACAATGCCATGGATGGTGAGGTTGGGTACATGGAGGCTGTGCGAATAACGTGGATGAGTTCGTCTTCTATTGTCTCAATTGTGAAGATTAGTTTAATATTCTTATCGTTATTGTATTTTTTTTATTTTAAGTAGTTCCGCTCTAAAGAGTTTAAGCTTTGTTCCTGCATGTTTTTAAGAATATTTTAAGAATCTATTTTTTTTTTACCTATTACCTAGATTTATGGTACGACACATTCTTAACACGTATTTACACATTTCTTTTCAAAATTGTCTCACAACATCAAGAGTACCCATCGAAAAATTGTAAATTCATCCATCAGCAGATAAATGTTTAAAGATTACAACAAGCGTCTTAGAACCTTGTATATCAATTTGCAATCCTGATGCAGTGCTCTAAAGCTTAATGTTCCCATCTTGCCCCACCGTCCCCTACACAAACTTTGGGACGATTGACCTTTCTCTAGAATTTGGACACGAAAAAGCAAGCAAGCCAAAAATAAAGAGGGTTACTTCGATCAACCAGCCAGATTAGCGCGGGATACTAATATAGTGGAATGGGTGATTTAACTTAATGGCTAAAAGAAATGGGAAACTACATTAAAAAGCCAAGAGGCTGCAGTGTTCCAGTTCATGATTTTGCTTGGCAGACGTTCCTCATTTAAGCGCTGCTCTTATATCTTCTAATGACCGAAACATCAATCTAATGGTGAGCATCGAAATGTGAACACACTGTATATATAAGCTGGCATTTATTAATGTAATATTCATCCCATATATTTTAATCCGTCCATATAACAGATACACGCCGCACGATACCTTTCATATTTCACACCTGCCCATACGAGCGTTCCGTCAAAATAATGCGCCGATCATCCAGCAATTAAAGAAAGCACAGTCATCGCGGCCTCCTGTTTTTCGTGGGTAGGTCTGAACAGACCAGGCCGTTGTCACAGTCAAAACAATGACTTTAACGAGGAGAACAATGAAGGACTTCTAAATATTAAAACCTGTGCCCCTTCCGAACCTGATGAAACGATATACCGCTTGCACGCCTTATTATTACGAAAAGACAAAACTCCGTTCTGGCATTTGTCGATCTTCTGGCAGGAATAATCATTGCGTTGTGTCTGTTTTGGAAAGGTGTATTTTCTTAAAGAGATATTTATAAAGAAGCGATTTTTATTTCATGTGCAGTAAAGGCTTTCTTGCCGACGAATATCCTTAAACCGTATTTGTAAATATTTAAAACCGTGCTTTTTATTGGCAAAACTAAGACGTTGTAAGCATTAGTGTTTCTCCGTGTTTAAAACCGCCAGCTGTCAAAACTTGACGTATTGTGAAACGGAAGTGACATTAGTGTCTATCCGTTGTATGCTCAGAGTACACCGAGTAAGGACAAGAGATGAGTTATAGCGGTCCAAATTTCTAAAGCTAACTTCACTTCAAACAACAGCTTCCCAAAATGGCAGTTTGTTATTGTTTACGTTCGTATCTACACAAATTAGTTTACTCATCCGTTTAATCTACATGATTTACTTGTTTTATTTATTTATTTTACGTATTTTATTAGTTTTGAATTACCCCTGCAGTTTTAAAAACATTTAATGAACCATGATATTCTTGTATAAAAGGTAAGATCGGTGGTCAGTGGCCATAACATTTACATACTTTCTTATATATTATATTGTTAGGTTTAAGTGAAATAACTCAAATAACCGTGAAAGAAGATACCAATGGGTATCATGTTGTAGTCCCAGTCACTCTCGCAATATAAATTTTGATGCTAACGATGGTCGCAGTTTCTTGGGATTTTCAAATGAATGTAATATATATGACACGACAAGAATTAAGAAATTACATGAATAAGAAGAACTATTGTCGTTGTGCAGAGATTCCTAGGTCACATATTAAATCAATTTATTTGTTAGATACACATTTCAAGCTAGATTGCTATTTATCGCAATAACTAACCTAATTTAGTTTATGTTCACTTTTTAAAATAATGTGATTTTAGTTTGAACTGCATTATATTGGTATAAATTTTAATCGCATTTATTCACATTATAGACAATGCGATGTCATAGTCTACGTTTGAACTGTATCCACTTGTGCCCCCCGACATTATTGTTGACAAACCAGTGCAGGGTCAGATGTTAGAAGTGAAGTAGTCGAATAAAAAGGAACGATCCTTGTATCGCACAGAACGATATAGTCATAACTCTTGAACTCTAATTAAAAGTTATTGTGTATTCGTGTCAGAAATATAAAAGTCCCTTCCACCTGTAGCATTTTTATTGATTTATTTCAGAAAGAACCACAACATATTTATTCCTAGAAGAATATTTTACACTATAAAAATATGAACAAAGATTTATTTTACAAAAAGGAAAGAATATGAACATAATTATCGTAAAGCACTTGCAAATATATGTATTACTTAATCAAACATTATTTTACTGGAATCGTGTTTTTTATTACTATAAACTGTTCATAAATATTTGCAATAAAATCAGAATAATAGAACTTTTTAATCTATTTTTCTACTTCTTTTAAAATATAAATTATTCTACACATTGAAATTTCCGGCAACAGCTTGGAACTGGGTTTGAAGGTCATTCAAAACGGACCACTCAAGAACAATGGATTTTTGCGAGCATGTCCTTACTGGTATACTCTGGTATGCCAATATTACCAATTACTGATGTATATTTCCTTATCTGCCACATTTTCGTTTCTACACACAAAATTCCCGATTGAAATGAATGGAACAGTTTAATAAGATACCTATAAATAGAAGGTGAATGACAGGTGGTACTCATGTTCGAAACAAACTCGGGCCCCTGGTAAGACGATTAATTAAAAAATTACGCGTTTCATGTCCGGCGTCGATAGCTGGCCAGCCAAATTGTTATTAATTACTTCGGCATATTAGGCTGCCATTGAAGAAGTTAGGTTATTACAACATCTAAGTGTATCTCTGTTTAACACTATAAGGTCTCTTCATTTAAGAAACAAATTAGTCATGCTGGCTAGCATCAACACTGCATCAAATCAAAAAACGATAGTTAGTTTATGTTAAAATAAAAAAACACAAAATCATGTTTGCTTGTTTCTCTTTTTTGTGTATTTTTTCTAGACGTTCCCCCAGTGACCAACTATATTTATTTCATATTTTATAAATATTTAAAAAATATTAAATCTTTCTTGAATATTAGTTATATTAATATAATATGCATAAAATATATTATAGAAAATATATTAGGAAAACATTTAAAATATATATATGTTATGTAGCATTAATAATATTCTATTGCAAATATTTTCTCAAAATATTTTTCATAACTCTGCAAGAATATTTTACTTTGTATTTCTGTAAATATTTATTTCATATAAAAAAAGAAAGATTGAATTTTTGCTTTTGTACATTTGGTGCGTAGGACGAATAATATAAAATGGGTAAAATATGCATACATATTAAGTAGGTATGTACCTATTTAAAATGATAGTTTAAAGATTAAATTAAATAATATATATCTAATATGATTTAATTAGTATCTAAGTTGAGTGCTATAACTTTTCTATTAATATATCTGCGTTTTGTATTATATATTTTGTAATATTTGTAAGTTGCGAACGTCAACACAACACCTCTATTCATTACGGATGCGCGTGTTATATGATTTAGTATTGTTTATGCGTCTATGGATTAGGTACATAGATGCATACGCGCACGTGCGTATCATCAACGTTTTCATTCGTTTGTCGCGTTACATGTTATAGTTTATAATAGTATACGATTAGGGCAGATTAGGGTTAACTGTGTAATTAATTGTTGCGGGGATGGTTTTAGTGTTTTGTGGTGACTACGAGGTAAGCAAAACTTTGAACATGTCATGGCATTTATAAGATAATTGGAATGCTCAATATCGCTATGTACAAACATCGTTTAATAATATAATTGTAGGAATTTTATGCATCATATATGTACTGCATCTACCAGATAAATTGCTAGTTGATTTGCTTAAGAGATTCATCTCGGTAGATAAGCGTCATAACCTCAAATAGAGGTTAGAATACGTTGTGTTGTTTTATTGTTTGTACGTAGAATGTTTTCAAATATTATGAAATAAAGTAAAATATGTATCGTAAGTATTAGAATGTAGCTACACTCCAATTATTGTAAATGCTCAAATGTATTAGTAGGTGTTGATAATGATGTACGATGTTTTATTCATGGTATGATCTAATACAATTGGCATTGTTTTAGAGGCTACAAGGAAAGCCATGAAAGCGCCACTACCGAAGATATGAAAAAAGCCATAGGGTTGTACCTGGCACTAGCCAAGGCTAGACTTAAAAATGAGTATTTTTCATTTTTATTGGCTTATTCATATAAAATGATAATAAATACGTTGTTTTTTTTTGGTTTTTTTAGAACACTTCAATTAAAAAATAGTGATTAATTTGATAAACCTTCAGTATGCCTTAAAAGATGCCAGAATTATTGATTATTAATTTGTATGGTGAGTGTGAAAAAACAAGTTCTTGCCTTTAGACAACTCTATGTATGTTTCAACTTTTCGTTATCGACGTTATACATTCTAAATAACAAGAACAATTTTAGTCATTTTGACAAATTAAATAGATTGCATAAAAAATCTCAATTTCTCATATAAATATTTTAGAAAAAAAATATAGCGGTACATTATTTTAAAATATGGAATAAATATTTTAATTGAATATTTTTATCTATACTTAGAAAAAAAATATGAAAAATATATTCAAAAACCTCTCACGAAAAATATTTTAAAATATATTTTAAAATATCTATATAAATTTCTGGTTGTTAGGGTATTCACAGCTTGTCAAGTACTGAATAACAGTACAGTTTGTATCGTTGAAATAGCATTCTAATTGCGAATAAGTAAATATACGAAGTGAAGGGGCACAGTTTCGAAACACATGGCTTTTTGAAAATGTTAGTCTTATGTTTAAAATAAAAAAAAACACAAAATCATGTTACTTGCTCTCTTTTTGTGCATTTCTCTTAGACTTCACAATCATGTTTTTTTTTTTGCGATTACAGCGCAATCTGTTACGAATCGAAAAAAAAGCTTCAAACAAAAACTACATACTTGATGGCGTAGAATCCGAATCTGCAATACAAAATGGGGGTTCCATTTAAGATTTCAAAGTTGTTCTGACCATTCATGAGCCCCCTACATCCCTATAACAAATCTTAATAAGATCTATGTTTTGATTTGAATGCAGTCGTTTAGAGATATTCCGTTGTATCAAGGTAAAAAAAAACTCGCCCTGTATACCTCCGCATTTGGGACGTGCTTCAAACGTTGAGAATTCCAGATCTCTTCCATTGCCCAAAAAGAAGAAGAATTAATTCCGTTGACTGGTCCCGCTGCGTTCGATACTTTATCGTGTCGCGATCAGCCGCGTAGCAGGGCGGTACCCGCCCCCAGGGGGCGACCGCAAATGAACCCATATAAAACGCCGGAAAAATTAATTTTTAATGTATAGCATCGCGTCAAAGATATATTCGCAAGAATGTTCGCCGACCTCGAAAGAGAAGTTATTATAATACGTATGTATATGCCGGTGCTGACATCGAGGCCGGGTATTATCGACATCGCATATTCTCAAATCACGTGTACCTACTCGATCTTCGAGAGATAAACCGTTATTTTGTTTATTAAATTTATACGTTTTTATTTATGCATTAATGCCCCACCTTTCGGTGAGTAACAGATAAGGTCGTATATGGAAGCTTAAATTCTCACCAAGTCGATGTGCTGTTATATTACAGCCTTACTGTTGTCCATGCTTTATCTTTTTGTGATTTTGGTGGAGATCCAAATGTGGATTATCAAAAAACTATGTTATATTTACAAGTTTGTAATTATTTATGAACGAGAAGTATGCATATCGAGTGAGTAAATGACCGGAAGTGACACGACCTTGAAAATATTTAAAAATGAGGAGCATCTTGACTAACCCCGAAGTGCAAAAAAATCATAATTCTAAGTTTCTTCTAAGAAACTTCTAGCGAACAGCTACCGTGAGAAACCTAAATGTGTTTATCTAGAGGTAAAGTTTCCTGAAATGTTCTCTTAAGGAATATAAAACTTAAAAAAAAAAATTTTCATAGCTTCTCCCACTAGAAACCAAAAAAAAACTACTAACTATCTGTTAATATAAAACTACTCTTTTATTTTCCTTATCGTCATCAGAAAACATAGAATCTCCCTTATGCTGTATCATTTACCTTATTAATAACATGTACATACCATGTGATTCAAAATGATTGTCGTAAGAAAAAAACTGTTTTCCGGAGAAATTTATCTATACTTATTACCAATTTAATGAACGAAGTTAGCTACATACAAATTTCATACATTAAATGAATTTTCTTAACATTTAGCGACATTGGCGTGCGTGTTGTAGTATCTTTCGATTATTTATCTTATAATTTTTTTCAAATCGTTTATATTTACATCTAATATCACCAACAATAGTATTTCTGAATACTGTAAGAAAATAAGGGAATTTATCTGTGGTAATAGCTCAACAAACAGGTAAAAAATCAATATTAACATTAAGTGAAATAGTTTATTACATTTTATAGGCTTATCATACACTTCAGCGCAATAAGCTGTCAAAAGAAAGTTACATTTTCATCCCTATAAAGTTTCTACAGTACAGGAATTATTACCATTAGTTCACGATAGGCGATTTGGGATATTGTCATTGGTTTAATAACAATTTAAGGGACGATGACTTGCTAAACAAATCATTTTTCTCGGATGAAGCCTGGTTTTATCTAATAGACTATATCAATTTACAAAACCATTGTATCTGGTCTGCTGAAAATCCACACGAATTTCGAGAAACGCAACTGCATCCCGTAAAAGTTGAAATTTGGTTAGCTATGTCCAGGCAATGAATAATAGGGCCAATTTTCTTCGAGGAAACTGTAACAGTCCAACGTTACCAATAGATGTCGGAATTGTTTATTGCAGAGTTACAAGAAAATGAGCTTGAAGCAGGTTATTTTCAGCACGATAATGCTCCAACACATACTGCTCGACAAACCTGTCAATATCTTCAACAGTTTTTTGCTGACAGGTTCGTTAGAGCACAAAGATGGCCACCAAGATCGCCTGATCTAGTCCCATTAGATTACTTCATGTTCGGCTATCTAAAAAATAGGATCTATAGAAACCGCATGCATACCATAGAAGAACTGAGAGATGCAGTTTCGTCACTTAATAATTTTACTAATTATATGTTATAATTTAAAGTAATAAATAAATTGAGTTAAACACCAGTTAGTACTGAATTGTAAAATCATAATTTAGTAAAGTTAAATTAATTACATTTAATTTCTACAAGCAGAAACACCAATCCATAGTCGTTTATATAATGCGAGTTCAAATATAGATTACGTTTTCCTTATTTATGACAGATCCGTTTACTTTCTTATGTTCCAAGTTCCAACACTGACTTAGTTCAAACCTTCATTACAAACACGCGGCATATACCTACATCCTGTTACTATCTATAGGAGCGGAATTGACGATCATTTTGAATCTCTGTGTACGTTATCAATAAATATATTGTATTTACGTTATTTCTGTCAGAAATGGTATGCTGTATCCGATAAGAGTACGTTATAAGATAACATGCATGTTATTTACAGTACGTTATGTGGAATAAAATAACGCCATGCGATCCCTTGCAGTTATACGAATAATAGCAACGTTATGAACAAAAGTGAGGTTAAAGTTTACTGAATTGTCAATAGAAACGAGTTGATTTTTGAAATGAGTAATGATTTCAAGAATTTGTTGGCTGTTGGTTTATTAGAGCAACTTTTAACTGTTAATGATAACCACAACTGTAAAATGGGCAATCAAAAGGTACATTACATAAAAAGATTATTTGTGTTTTTGTAGGAATAATTCTGTAATTGAAATAGACCTAGACCTGACTGGATCATTTGAACTACTTCTTGACATTTTCGTAAAATTATTATTATAGGTAGATTGCTAGAATACGGTGCTCACATAACAAATAGAACCATTCATATAGCAATAAAGACAAACACTAATAGCACTTAAAAATAGAATACCTGCTCAAACATGGAAATACTATATTTTCAAAGTACACAGAGATTCAAAATGATTGTCAATTCCGCTCCTATAGATAGTAACAGGGTGTAGGTATATGCCGCATGTTTGTAATGAAGGTTCGAACTAAGTCAGTGTTGGAACATAAGAAAGTAAACGGATCTGTCATAAATAAGGAAAACGTAACCTATATTTGAACTCGCATTATATAAACGACTATGGATTGGTGTTTCTGCTTGTAAAAATGAAATGTAATTAATTTAACTTTACTAAATTATGATTTTATAATTCAGCACTAACTGGTGTTTAATTAAATTTATTTATTACTTTAAATTATAACATACAATTAGCATAATTATTAAGTGACAAAACTGCATCTCTCAGTTCTTCTATGGTATGCATGCGGTTTCTATAGATCCTATTTTTTAGATAGCCGAACATGAAGTAATCTAATGGGCTTAGATCAGGCGATCTTGGTGGCCATCTTTGTGCTCTAACAAACCTGTCAGCAAAAAAACTGTTGAAGATATTGGCAGGTTTTTCGAGCAGTATGTGCTGGAGCATTATCGTGCTGAAAATAACCTGCTTCAAGCTCATTTTCTTGTAACTCTGCAATAAACAATTCCGACATCTGTTGGTAACGTTGGACTGTTACAGTTTCCTGGAAGAAAAATTGCCCCTATTATTCGTTGCCTGGACATAGCTAACCAAACTTCAACTTTTACGGGATGCAATTGCGTTTCTCGAAATTCGTGTGGATTTTCTGCAGACCAGATACAATAGTTTTGTAAATTGATATAGTCTGTTAGATAAAACCAGGCTTCATCCGAGAAAAATGATTTGTTTAGCAAGACATCGTCCCTTAAATTATTATTAAACCAATGACAATATTCCAATCGCCTATCGTGATCTAATGGTAATAATTCCTGTACCGTAGAAACTTTATAGGGATGAAAATGTAACTTTCTTTTGACAGCTCATTGCGCTGAAGTGTATGATAAGCCTATAAAATTATAAAATATAATAAACTATTTCACTTAATGTTAATATTGATTTTTTACCTGTTTGTTGAGCTATTACCACAATAAATTCCCTTATTTTCTTACAGTATTCAGAAATATTATTGTTGGTGATATTAGATGTAAATATAAACGGTTTGAAAAAAAAATATAAGATAAATAATCGAAAGATACTGCAACGCGCACGCCAATGTCGCTAAATGTCAAGAAAATTCATTTAATGTATGAAATTTGTATGTAGCTAACTTCGCTCATTAAATTGGTAATAAGTATAGATAAATTTTTCCGGAAAACAGTTTTTTTCTCACGACAATCATTTTGAATCAACGTGGTATATTGGTTAAGGATTTAACTATTTTTACGCACACAGTGGTTACCAAAAGTGTGTGGGACAAAATTTTTAGGTGGCGGTAGAACAATCTGTTGAAAGCCGAATAATTCCGGAAGTAAATAATGGACTAGTAAATATAAGGCACTTGCAAGTCAAATTACTAAAAATTCAAGAAGAAACCATTATTAAACAAAGATATGGAACTTCACGTAAAAGTATTCGCAACATCTATCATAAATATATATATTTATATTATTCTACAAACTTGTATTTAATAAACACAAAAAAAAACACACAAAGAGTTTTTTTATTATTAATTTTGACTATGTTAGGATATTAGCATTTAAAAGGGAGTTGACGTAAATGATAGCCTTGTATGTACCCTAAGATGTAAGCTGTTTCATACTTTCACTGATATATAAATTTGCTCAATGTTTCCTGTTCCTTGGTAGCATTTTTCTGCTGTTTCAATCCAAGCCTCTCTCCTCCAAGCACTAACCCATCACGTTGTTCCACTTTAACTTTAACATGATCTCCCTTTTATTCTCTTCCTCTGTGGCTCTGATGTTTGTCTCTACTCCTCCAGTCGAATTAAGTGTCGAAATCACGTTAGTTGTTTCTCTGTACTGCTTTGGATCGATTTTAAATCTATTCTTAGTTCTTACTACCTCATTTTGAACTCTGTCTCTCTTTGTGTTGCCTCGGAAGATGATAATAAAGAAAACACTTCACTTATTAATTTTAACCGGGTTTTACTTCACAGCACCGATCATATTTTCAACATAACCTAAACACACATCTTCTATGTGATTGTTCGCGTTAAAAATAACGTTAATTTATCGTACTGAATTGGCAGGAGTTAGAAATTTCTCTTGTAATTAATTTATTAGTAATATCCTTGATAGCGTTTCATTACAACAAATATTTCGGGTTTCTTTAGTTTTGACATTTTTATATTTTACTTATTCTTTGGGTAACTGAAGTTTGACTCTGTAGATGGCGCTCGTTTGGATATTTTTGACGTGAAATAATCAATATTTATAAGTAATAAAGCGGAATTTGATTCTTCCTTTAATATTTTAATCTTTATATTCGCTTATCAAGTGAATTTGTATAAATAGTTTCTTCAAAATGTCATTGTCAACGACACAACACTACTATCACACTAATCCGCTACGCTTGCGTCGCAATAATTCTTTCTAATTGACAGAATCACCCATAAAGTGGTCCCCGTTGTTAGACTTTTCCCATCTCTATATTTTTTTCCTCTAATAACGTTTTAATTTTAACACGTGAGATAACGTATCGTGAAACAAGAACTTGCATGTTATACATTATGTTATTTTTAACGTTTTACGTTATTTATAACGTAAATGATACAGCATAAGTAGGAATATATTTAATTTCACTTAGTCCTTGTACCACTTAAACTCAGTTAAGTTAATTCGTCCATGAATTTCCATAACCCCAATCACCATCGAGTCAATGAAGTAACACCCATCTACTCTAGCTACTACTAACTGGATGCCACGCATAAACGCGCGTTTTTACGCTAAGCGAATTTCATTATCTTCCGAGACGGATTACTAACGAACAAAACGCATTGCATAACTGGCGACACACACGACAAACGTAAAACAGAAATTTGTAGTAAGACACCCATATCCGAGACAACAATGCGCAATGAATCATACGTCTATAACGCTCTGGGCTCTAGAATAAGGTTAAGGTATACACTTATTTTGTTATTCAGAACTTACAGGGTGTCTGAAATAAAGTTAACGGCCGAAATGTTACTGTTTAAAGTTGTCGAAAGGCGGATGATTGTTTTTGATTGAATATTTGGGGGAATTTCGGCGATTTTCGATGGTGTAGTAGCCAATCTTGATTTAAATTTGCCCCGAAAAATCGCTACTTGGTGTAACTTCAATACCCTAACAGCCAGAAATATTACATAGATGTTTTTAAAATATATTTTATAAATATTTTTTCGTGAGAGTTTTTGAATATATTTTTCATATTTTTTTCTAATATAGATAAATATTCAATTAAAATATTTATTCCATATTTTAAAATTAATGTAAGTGCTATATTTTTTCTAAAATATTTGTAAATATTATTTAAAATGAAAATGAGATTTTTATGCAATCTATTTAATTTGTCAAAATGAACTAAAATTTTCTTGTTTATTAGAATGTATAACGTCGTGAACGAAAAGTTGAAACATACATAGAGTTGTCTAAAGGCAAGAACTTGTTTTTTCATACTCACCATACAAGTTAATAATCAATAATTCTGGCATCTTTTAAGCATACTGAAGGTTTATCAAATTAATCACTGTTTTTTAATTGAAGTGTTCTAAATAAAAACAAACGTATTTATTATCATTTTATTTAAATAACCAAAAAATGAAAATACTCATTTTTAAGTCTAGCCTTGGCTGGTGCCAGGTACAACCCTATGGCTTTTTTCATATCTTCGGTAGTGGCGCTCTCATGGCGTTTCCTTGTGGCCTCTAAATAATGCCAATTGTATTAGATCATACCATGAATAAACATCGTACAACATTATCAACACCTGCTAATACATTTGGAGCATTTACAATAATTGGAGTGGCAGCTACATTCTAATACTTACGATACTTTTTTTACTTTATTCATAATGTTTGGAAACATTCTACGTACAACAATAAACAACACAACTATTCTAACCTCTATTTGAGGTTATGACGCTTATCTACCGAGATGAATCTCTTAAGCAAATCAACTAGCAATTTATCTGGTAGATGCAGTACATATATGATGCATAAAATTCCTACAATTATATTATTAAACGATTTCTGTACATAGCGATATTGAGCATTCCAATTATCTTATAAATGCCATGACATGTTCAAAGTTTTGCTTACCTCGTAGTCACCACAAAACTAAAACACACCCCGCAACAATTAATTATACAGTTAACCTAATCTGCCCTAATCGTACACTATTATAAACATAACATGTAACGGACAAACGAATGAAAACGTTGATGATACGCACGTGCGCGTATGCATTCTATGTACTTAATCATAGACGCATAAACAATACTAAATCATATAAACCGCCCACCGTAATGAATAGAGGTGTTGTGTTGACGTTCGCAACTTACAAATATTACAAATAATATAATACAAAACGCAGATATATTAATAGAAAAGTTACAGCTCCTCAACTTAGATACTAATTAAATCATATTAGATATATATTATCTAATTTAATCTTTAAACTATCATTTTAAATAGGTACATACCTACTTAATATGCATGTATATTTTACCCATTTTATATTATTCGTCTACGCACCAAATGTACAAAGCAAAATTCAATCTTTTTTTTTTATATGAAATAATATTTACAGAAATACAAAGCAAAATATTCTTGCAGAGTTATGAAAAATATATTGAGAAAACATTTGCAATAAAATATTAATTAATGCTACATAACATATATATTTTTAAATGTTTTCCTAATATATTTTCTATGATATATTTTATGCATATTATATTAATATAACTAATATTCAAGAAAGATTTAATATTTTTTCAATATTTATAAAATATGAAAATATAGTTGGTCACTGGGGTACCCTGTATAATACTTCGTTTATAAATATGTAGGTTCCAAGTTCCCTATTATTGTTATGATATTAGTGTATGCCTACTTAAATATACACGCTATGTTTGTATGTATGTGCCTATGCAAGTAGTTTGATATGTGGGCGAACTCGCCAAATTGTGCTATGCTCCATTCATCATTTATACTCCGATTATAATTCATATATTCCATGTGTGGCGGCAGCCGTACTGTCCTGTTCCTGAGCGTGCGATTGAAATATGAATGAATTTTATTATTGTGACATTTATAAGTGGAAGGAAGGTACACATACGAAGCGAGGCTAGCCATTATAGTTACCATTATTGTATATTGTGTGTACTAGTAGGGTGCCGTACGCGCCTATTAGGAAGAAATGAAGTTTAAGTTAGCGCCTACGTGTCTGAATGACGGTGAGGAACAGTGGCGGATCTGACACTTGCCCCATAGGTGCAATTTTGATGCCTGATGTTTCGCCGAAAAGATTAAAGTGGTAAAACAAAAATTATATAACAAAATATATTTTATTTTTTTTGTGTTTATTTCTCTTATATATAATCCTGTCTTCCCAATTTCAAATAGTTGCTTTCCATATACCTAAAGATATGCAAATGCTGACGGACGACTAATTTATCATTACTAGAGACCGGATTATATGCAAAGAAAAACTGGAATATATGCATCGATTTTTGAGAAAATATGCATAAACCTGGGGCATGTATGCAAAAAAATTGTGACAATATGCAAAATTTTTACATAAAATAAATAAAAGCAGAAATTTAAACATTAACTTTATTGCACAAATTTTTTTTCACAACATATTTCTAAAACAAATTTATAATTAAATGTTTTTCAAAATTGTGTAAAAGAAAGTTTTGTCTTCTATCAGAATACATATGTTTCGAAATAGGAAAGCTTCTTTCAACATCCACAGATGTAATGTATGGTGCATTTTTTAACTTTGCAATACATTCTAAACTAAATTAAAGTCGAATCGTTTACTGTTTCACTTCCAAAATTTTCTTAACTTTCTTCAATTTCAAATACCCGCAATTTTATTATCACTTTTTTAAATTTATCGTATATAGAATTACCTATTGTATACCTTAATCTTCTTACATAGCATATCAAATTCGTCTACTATTTCGACTGATTCCGAGAGCGACATCCCTTGCGTTTTAGTTTACTAATAGAACTTGAAACAAAGCTTTGACTTAATATACAAAAGGTTTTGTAGCAATTCTGTTGATGTTACTATCTTTATATACAGTTTTCTAGAGCAATGCAGTCAACAGTGATTTCAAGAATTACATTTTTTTCCTTCAAAATTATCGGCGAAAAAAATTACAGCTTCTAACCATGTACCCATCTCGTAATAATCGGTTCAGGAGGCAACTTAACACCGGAAGTCGCTCCTTATAAAATTGGATTCGTAAAGGTGCTTTTAAAAATACTTTTTTGACATTGCTAATTAAATCATTAATCAAAGAGAATTGATTACTAATATCTTCGGCTACACGATTGAACCCATGAGCTAAACAAGTGGTATGAATAATGTTACTATAAAAAAATTTTAAATTTTGCACGGTTTTTATCATGTATGGTGCAGCGTCGGACAACATTAGTAATATTTTTTCGCAAGTATACTTCAGGTAAAAAGAAATTTGATAAACCTTCTTGAACGAATTGGGCAATTGTCACATTATTTGTTTTTTGAAGTTCTTTACAATGAATTAAATATGATTTACTTACAATATCTTCATGAAGAATTCCTATTAACAAATGGGCAATATAACGGCCACACTTATTCGTACTTTCATCTACCATGATATAAATAAAATTATTCCCTACCAATTGTTGAATTTCTGCTTATTGTTTGCTGGTAACAAGATGTGACATAATTTTTCGTAAGGTGCTTTCGTCAGGTATATTATGTTTGCAATATTTTTGCAGAAATGACTTCAAATTAACATTGTTTAATCTTGCTAATGGTATGTTAGACGAAATTAATGCTTTACACAGATCCGTATTATATTCTTCTTATTCTGAGTTTCGTGAAGTTGGTGCTACACATTGACGTATAGATTGCTGCACACATGCGGATCGCTTTAGTTTTTCACATTTTCCAATATGTGATGGAGTTTTAGCGTGTTGATCAATCATGTATTTCTCTCAGAAGACACCTACAACAACAATTATTGTCATTTTATATCAAAGTTAAAGAATTTAAAACAATTGTAAAAGCTTTTAGTAAAATTAAACTTACCAGTTTACTGCAGGCAAAATATTTTGTCGCCATCCTTTACCAGTTCAGGATATGGCTTAATCCATAGAGAAATTTTGTTCGCTATACTCATTGTATGTACGCACAGTATTTAAAAACGTAACACAATTACATGCTGTTTCGCTCAAAAAATATTCAATGAATGAATAGTTTATTTGGGAATTAATAATAATAAAACGTATTTACCACATCGCTTCTGCTATAGGCGAAATTAAACACGTGCAGTTCTTGGAAAAAAGTATTAGAGAAACCAATATAAAAGATTTATCGTTCTGAGAATTGTCGGTTGTCGATTTACATTAGGAATTACTAGGAATTTTTACTAATAGAAAGGATAAGAAAAAGCTTAAATATGCAATATATGCTGCTTTTGTAAAAATATGCATAGAAATGCCTAAATATGCAATATATACAATCACTAATTAGCGCTAATTAACTTCAATTAGTGTAATACGTCTACATATAGACTGTAATTAAAGATATGCAAAAAATAAAATATATGCACTTTGCATATAATCCGATCTCTAATCATTACACTTTTATTAATATAAATCACTTTTTTCCTACAAATACATTCAAATCTTCACAAATATATCATTTTAGATAATGCTTTAACATTATCAGAAAATCTAATTTCATTCAACACTTCAACACCGTTTATTGGGCGTTCAAGCGCCAATTAGGTAATTTAATTTTCATTTCCATAATCAAATGATCTACGCGCCCTTTTATCGATTCGAAAGATGCCCACGGGCTTCGTAGGACCTACCATCTGTACGCGCATAATACGAAATTATATTCATGAATATATAGATACATCATATAATTTGTTCGACAGATTTTGACTCTAAATTACAGTAATTCCGATGGATACGTATTGGTTGTTCATCAACACTTATCGGATTCTCTGCAGGCGATTTACCTAAGCATTATAAAATTAAACGTGTGAATTTTTTCCGGTACAATAAATTTATTATGGAGATGGAAATTTATATCGTCCAAGTTTAGGATGATAATTTTGGAAGCGAAATAACTGACATCTATAAGTGATAGTGATGTGTAAAACTGCAATTTTGCGTTATCTTTGACACTTTGTTTATGAAAACTAAATTATTACAAATCATTCCCGTGCTCCACTTAAAAAAGGTACTACACCTTTCTAAATCGCCCGGTTCTAATCTAATTCTCGTTGCCATAAACAAACCCTGAATCCCTATTTTATTCGCGTCCCTACGAAATCCCTATTCCTCAAACGTAATCTACTGGTAAAATACCCGAACTAACGCACGCCGCGTCCGCCGAAATAGATGAATACGATTAATTTTTTTGTTTCTTTAAATACGTTAAATCTTTGACAGAGAGCTTTTATGAAACTTCAACAAAACTTTTTTTTATAAAAGATGTTCATCTTTTATAAAAATTAACTCATTACACTACAAAATGTGTCTCTTCAATACCTTTTTAAGAAAGGTCTCTTTCAAAGGACTTTTATCGTGCAATAATTGTATTAGCCGACATTTTCGACATCCCTCAAGATTTGCGTATTGTTGTTACTGTACAACCAAAACAAATCAAAATTTTCTTTATTTTAAAGACACGCGTAGTATGTATAGATTTGATTTTATATGTTCAAATATATAATTCATTGACAATACACTTGTACACCTGAAGATGTTAGCTTAGCTAACGAAATGTACATTGTGTTTTTCAAGATTAAAGAATTTGTGAGACCGAAGTTTATTGGTATTTCCTGTTAGTTATCAGTATATCTCACAGTGCTCGATTTACCTTCTATTTAATTGATATAATTCATTATTATATGAAGTAGAAAAAATATTTATTAAGCAAAAATGCTGTACATCTACAAAAAATTGATAATACTGCATAGTAGGAGAAGAAAATGATACAAAAACAAAAGAGCATCGCAAAACTAGTGTGTTTTTCTTTTTAATGGGATTCTCTCATTTTAAATTTTATATATTAAAGAGTTTGCAAGAAAATGTTTTTTTTTAGTTCTATTGCCATTATGGACTATTCGCACAGAATCACCTTACATCTGGTAAAATATTTATATATATATATATACCTATACAGGGTGTATCAAATAAAAAAGTAAATTTTGCTTAGGTGTTAACTACACGACATATAAAGCACAAACCCACCGAAACCGGATTTCATCATTAAAGAATAAAAAAAAGTAAAATTTAGAGCCAAAAATTCTTTAGTCCGGACCTGATACAAGAACACGTCATGTTAAGTACCTGTTAAACGTGGTATTATGCATAAATATATTGCACTCATTTAGTACTATTCTTAATGGATGTCGTAAGTTCATTTAACGTCATTCTGAATAAATAAAGGCCCTTGCAAAAATAGCAAAACAGAGGCATTTTAAATTTCTTCTTTTTATAAAATAAATATTGCTTTTTTGTTAAGAGCGTTCTACGTAAGTCTACAAAGTATTATTTTTTTGTCGTCCTCGCATAGCTGCTCCCTTTTTCACACATTGGAAGTTGAAACAGGAAAGAAGTAATGACCTAAAAACAAACAACAACAGCAGTACCTATTCTAATACTTAATAATAACTTAATCCTAATTATTTTTTAAACATTTGTAGTTTAACACTAATTCCGACCACTAAAGAGCATAAAATACGTGCTACCTTACTAACTATCTAAACATCATGCCGTAACCTATCTAGTTCTTTAACAACATTACTAAAAAATTCCCCAAATAGATGAATACGATTATTTTTTTGTTTCTTTAAATACGTTATCTTTGACAGAGAACTTTTATGAAACTTCAACAAAACTTTTATAAAAGATGTCCACCTTTTATAAAAATTAACTCATTACATTACAAAATGTGTTTCTTCAATACCTTTTTAAGAAAGGCCTCTTTCAAAGGACTTTTATCGTGCAATAATTGTATTAGCCGACATTTTCGACATCCCTCAAGATTTGCGTATTGTTGTTACTGTACAACCAAAACAAATCATCAAAATTTTCTTTATTTTAAAGACACGCGTAGTATGTATAGATTTGATTTTATATGTTCAAATATCATAATTCATTATTATATGAAGTAGAAAAAATATTTATTAAGCAAAAATACTGTACATCTACAAAAAATTGATAATACTGCATAGTAGGAGAAGAAAATGATACGAAAACAAAAGAGCATCGCAAAACTAGTGTGTTTTTCTTTTTAATGGGATTCTCTCATTTTAAATTTTATATATTAAAGAGTTTGCAAGAAATGATCCCTTTTTTTAGTTCTATTGCCATTATGGACTATTCGCACAGAATCACCTTACATCAGATAAAATTTTTATACAAGGGTATCAAATAAAAAAGTAAATTTTGCTTGGGTGTTAACTACACGACATATAAAGCACAAACCCACCGA
>RXPK01004380.1:0-85903 GCA_004143645.1 Protaetia brevitarsis
GATTGGTATGTTTACTATCGGCGGCGAATTGCTTACCCGAATTTCAGATTTTATTCAGAAATTTTATTTAGTAGTTGTAATCTTTTTCGAAGAACGTGTTTTAATTCATTCCGCCCGCTTGAAATAAACAAAGTTAATTGACTTGTCAACAACAAATTTATAGTTTTTGCATTTTATATTATTTGTAATAGAATGTACATTAATACCAAAATATGCATTTGGAAACGAAATATAGAACAGAAAAACATCATCAAAATCGATGTATACATAGTATATGCTTAATAATAATATATATGGTTTACTGGTATAACGTGTATAAATTGTTTATTAAAGTTTGTTAAGTATGGAATGAAACTATGTAGTTGTGAGAAAATACGTTTATTTCCACAGAATGTTTATACGATTCTATAAAACGAAAGGAACTTCCGGTAAGTTTTTTGTGTTATTTACTCAAAAATATTGTACAAACCGCTAGTCAAAGTCATCTTGCTATTAAATTGCCAATAAAATTAGATATTAAAATATATCATCTTACCACCCGCTATATTGCTTTTGCATTTACGGTACAGTGCAGTAAAAAGAGTAGAGTTTAGAAGAGGATGTAGAGTGAACTAATTTCTGACCAGGTTCGAACGGAGTCGAGCTGGTGCACCCTGCTCCGCATAAGGAACAGGTCCCGTACCATCCCTAAAAGAAGTGTCTAAAACACGGAATCCGTATGCGACGGCCCTCTGCAGTACTGCTTTCTCTTTTGATAGTCATCTTCCACTGCCGTCTGACTCACACGCTTGTCTACCGTGATAGTGGGAGACCATAGGTAAGGTAGGTTGGTATAGATGGGTCGCTATTAAGAAATTCGTGTAACCGTGCTGCTAGCGCCATCTAGCGATATGCCCCTGCTAGAGAATTTAGCCTAGTACTTGAAAATTATTTAAATTCATCAGAGTATTAAAGAGACTGTGTACATTTGAGCAATTTTCAACATATGGAATTCATAGTTAAAATTGCGCAAAAGTGGTAACACAGCCAGAAAATTGAAATTATTAAATTAAATTAGATTTTCTAAATGTTTTTCTCTGTTAAAAAATCTAAACAAACGTCGTGGGTTAGGTCATATAGAGCGGTCAAATTCTTCAGGCACAGAACAACAAATTCTCGCGCTGTAAATACCTTCCGCACTCTAATGTAAATAACTATTATTCTCATTTCTTAATAACTAACATAAATTGCTGCTTATACATGCTAAATATATATTGTATCTATCCCTACAGTTGCTGAAGGGTTACGTAAAACCACTAAACCAATAATGAGGCAGATGTCATTTCGATTACACGAACACACGTTCTCGAAAGCAACCTAATCTTCATTAAGTTCGTCTCCAACGTAGTTTTGTATACTTCCTGAGCGCCCTCTATCCGTAAATTAATAAACCCTATCCGTGGGTTGCGAAAGGAGGAGGCGGATCGACTGAATCATAAGACACGGAAAATGAGGGGAAATGCAGGAGATCGCATTGCGATAGCGTTACACTATCTTATTATCCGTTCCCTCCGGTTCGTTCTACGCTCCAGTTGAGTTCTGTTCCGAAATAACGTTTCAATTAGTCCTCCTGTTCGGCTATATCGCCCCGGTACAGGCTAACATAGACCCAAACAAAACACGCACCCGCGAACAGTCGCCTTTCTTTTGTCGCACACCACGGCCTGCCGTGACGATGATAAATTGCGCTTCAATTGGAACGGCGCACGTCCCTTAGTTTTCTTTCTTTGATACAGACAAAAAAAAATGGGAAGTACAGTGATGGTTCGTTCAAATACTCCAGTTCTACTTACCATAATATAAGTAAGAATGTAATATGAAAAAATTGAATGAAATTTCAGCATAAAGAAATAATAAAATATGAATAACAAAATGCAAATCTTGTTTTTTCAAACTTTCGATCTTATTGAAAATACACCTATTTATACCACCAAATCAAACTAAACGAAGAAAATTTAACCAGTATTTGTTAAGCGTTAGAGTTCTTAGCTCAGCGATTTTGAAAAACGCGGTTACCAACACGATCGTTGAAAACGTCATCAAAACTTCACTGGTGCAAGTGTCTTCTCGCTATTATTCCCTGTTAACCGTTATCACGAGTTGTTAGCTCAGTGAAGCAGGTCCATAGGGCAGAGGTGACCTATAGACCTATTTCACCGCGACCTTTTCAAATCTATTGTGATCCCCCTTTCCCTAGAAAACGCTCTATAATTTTGCCCTCTTAATCAGGCTTATCATCTTTGAGAACGGCTTCTTTGTGTATCTGCTAACTGTGGGGTTCTCCACGCCCATTACTAGAAACCTTTTCTTTTTGCCAGGCCTTCACATTGGCGCAGCACATGAACTGGTGCTTCTTCCCCCTCTTGGCAGAATCTGCAGATTGCGTCGTCTGCCAGGCCTATGTTGTACATATACCTATTCAGTCTACAATGACCAGTCAGCAGACCTACTATCATTTTGACAGTCCTCCTATCTTTATTCAATAGATTCCTAGTAAATTTAGGCCTCTCTTGCTTTAGAAACTCTTTCGCCCGTTTCTGTTCCGATGATTTTTGCCACCACTCTCTGGACTGATTATGTATCCATTTATTAATAGATTTTTTAATTTGCGATTTGGTAGTGCCGAAAGAGGGGTCGCTTCCAACGAATGGCCTTGACGAACCCCGCCTGGCCAGCTCGTCCGCCGCTTCATTTCCTCTCAGGCCTGAGTGGCTAGGGACCCAGGCCAGGGTTAGCTTCCTTTGGATGCCCACCTCATTTAGGGCGCTTACACACTCCGAAATCAACTTAGAGTCCACGCTCGTGGAGCTAATCGCTTTAAGTGTGGACTGACTGTCAGAGAAGATAGCGACGCTTTTACTTGGCTCGGTACATCTTTCTATTTCTCGGACACAGTGATGGATTGCAACAACCTCAGCTTAGAAGACAGTCGTGTCTTTGCTGAAGCTTACCGAAAGAGCTTTTTTAGGCTTGTTAGCGTATATTCTTGCTCCAACGCCGTAGCCCGTTTTAGAGCCGTCAGTATACCAGTTTGAGTCCGCTCTTACTGGAGTACCCGTCTCCCAGTCCTTCTTTTCTGGCATTATAACCTGATATTTTCTATCTAGGTTAAATTTCTGAACCATGGCATCGCATGGCATTCCTAAAAGGAGTGACTCCTTGAGTTCATCTAATAGTTTTTGATAGTCGGTGCCGTGCGATTTACATATCGGTACTTGACTATGCAAAAGTCTATGTGCTGCAGACTAAAATTAAAGCTTTCATATGACAAAGTTTGTTGCTGAACTAATAAATCACCCTGTATAACATTAATAAGGCTTATTATTATGTGTGTACTGCTAGTGTAAACAGTCTATTGAACCCCATAGATTAGTTAGCCTGGACTAGCACTAGCGTCATGGCGCGCATTCAGCAGACAAAAAATGCTCCCAACGGTTGCCAACAATTATGAAAACGTCTGCTAGAAGCATATGCGCTATCTTCCGCTGCAACCTGATTGATGCGAATTCTTACCCTAAAGTGATAGCATTATGGTCGTAGTTTTTTGTCAGTTTGATCAGTATGTATGTAATACCAATGTATATTTTAAACGAACTGATAAAGAGAGAAAAAATGGGTACTTTCATTTGCAAACGCCTATTCTCCCAGCAGTTTATATCTCCTGCTTCATTCTGTTCTTATATGTTTCGTATTAATACGGAGGTACCTAAGTGTGCGACCAGCTAATCAACCTGACAATTGAGGTAGCATCCAGTAGATGAGAACATATTGTTATATAGTGTGTCATACATTTAGCCAATTTATTATATGATCTTTTTGTGACTGTTGTAGTGCTGTGCATTTCAACCGGATAACCGGTTAACTGGTATTATCATAACCGGTTAACCGGTCACAGAGGTTAATCGGTCACGAAGGTTAACCGGTCACGGCGACGGTGACCGGTCAATTCGATTGAGCCAAAAATATAGTGGACATTAGGGCTGTTGCTCGAAACCGGATATCCCGTTTCGGGTACCCGGGCACACGGGTACCCGACTCCTGAAAAACACGGGTTTCGACAGCCCTAGTGGACGTTTTTTATAACTAGTAGGTAACTGATAACATTAATTGCCGATAGCGTTACAAATCAGAAGGATTTTTGTAAGAAAACAATTGTAGAGTTTTGTCAAGAACTTCCTTGTTCGACTATTGACGTGAGTAGACGTATTTTTATATTTTGGTTGCCATTTTGTAATTCATTTTAATTTTGTAAGTTTCGCTTTAATTTCTGTAATTATTTAGTCGATCAAGAATTTCTTTTTGTGATAATTGTTAATATATTGAAGTGTGCATATTATAGATATAAGATCAATTATTATTTTTGTTTAGGAAGATAATTTTTAGTTTTTATTCTCTCATTATAGTTTAAAGAGTTAATTTTTCCGTTTTTCATTTTGCTGTTTCGTTTTTATTTATCAATCACCTCGTTTGGGTGAGTAGTAGCATTGTTCTTACATTTTGTTATTCAATTTTGTAATTTTCTTGAAAATTATCCACACTTAGTTTATTTTAATTTGAAACCACGTGGATTGAAATTGTAAGATTTTGGAAGATAGATTTTAGTTTTTTTTTCTCTCATTATAATTTTAAAGAGTTCATTTTTTGTTTTTCTAGTTTGCTGTTTTATTTTTATTTTATTAATCACCTCGGCTTGGGTGAATAGTAGCATCGTTCTTGCTTTTAGTTTTCATTTTTGTAAATTTTTGGTGTTCCACGAATTTATTTTAGTTTAATTTGATACCACGTGGTTTGATTTGAAAAAAAGAATTATCTTCCTGAACAAATAGTTTAACTTTTGCTTTGTACAGGAAATAGCATTGTCCTAGTGTAATTTAGAGTCAAGTGCAGTTTTTATTTTAGGCCAAAACCTTCAGGTCACGGTTTTTTTCTGCACAAGTTGTAATTTAATCCTTTTTGAAAAATAAATTTGATTGTTAATTAGCATCTTTCGGTTAAAAATTCTGTTCTTTTATTTTATATTGAACCTTTTCAATTGTTCGGGTTAATTAAGAAAGTCAGATTTCATTCACTTTCACAATTTACTTTTTCGTGGTTAGATTAAAGTTTTAATATTCGCGAGGGTAACTCTGAGCATTAATGTTCTTTTGTTTCAATTTAAGATTTTTATCCGTTGAGCTAGCAAATTTTATTTTTGTTTGTCATTTTAAAAATTCATTTGGCGTTATCAATTAATTCAATCAATACACAGCAATACGTATGCGTTTACGACGAGTATTTATATGACGATGTGTATTACCCGTACGTATAATTGCGCACAGGTGTTCTAGGTAGTACCGTAGTTACCGCAGTATCGCATAATTAGTAGCTGGCATCGTCAGGAACAGTTGAAAAAACTTGTGTACTAAACTTCTTTTTGCTTTTTCTTTTTTTTACTCACGCGTAGATAACATTTACTGCCTTATATTTGACGTGTCGAAATATATGGCTTGTCTATTAATATACAGATTGTTTAAAAAAGAGAGAATGGATGGATTTTACTTCCGCGTTGTGTACACAAAAAAAAACATTGGTAAAGTTCTTAAACTCTTTCAAAAATATCTGCTCAATTTTTTACTTAAATGAAAAAACAGCGTAACTATACCTTATTTTCTCCAGTTATTTTTTTGCCAATTTTATTGACTGTGTTGAGGAATATTTTTGAAATTTATGGAATATATCTACTATAAATATTATATGACATTCTGTCAGTAACTGTTTAACTGACACGACATGGAAGTGCAAAGTAAATAATTTAGACATAAATGAATTTGAATACACTTTTTAAAAATGGAAATAAATACAGGGGCATAGGGATATAAATCACGTTATTGGAAAATCATGCCACTAAGTGATAATCAACAAGTAGTACCACAGATAATTATTGTACCCTACATCAATGATTACTTACGAGTAAGCATTTTACCTACTCGCATTGTTGGATGAGGTACTCGCCGATTATTAACAGAATACATTTTTATTTACTTACCAGGTCTCGAGTATATTTATAGCGTATGAATTTTGTTTCAATCAATAAGTTGTGCTTCAAACTACTTATCGCAACAAGTAGCTTGTTTAAATATTGGAAGGGAAATATGTTTGTGATACACTGTTTTAGAGCTAGTTACAACAATTCATATTAAAAAAAAAGCAAATGGGGATTCAGAAAATCGGTAAATAAGAAAAAAATAGCACCTAATAAAAGTAGCTTTTTTTATACGTAAATGCAAGTGTACCTATAAGGCCTTACATAAACTGATACCAGAAGCGCAATTTAATTTAGATTTATAAGTTCAAAATTATTGATATGACGAAAATAAAAAAAATACCGTTGTGTTTAATCTCTTAAAATATGTCCAAGCATGAAGCAAATTATAGCAAACTATACAAATAAAACATTAAGCTGACGTCTCAATTTATATAACGATATTATTTTTGAAAATTGTAGCAAACGTACATATGCACACAAAAATATTGGAAAAGTAGTAAAATGCTTACATAAAGATAGATATACAAAAAATAAAACTGCCTTTTTATCGATTACGGCTATTATCCGGTCAAAACGGTTAATCGGTCGCGACAGTTAACCGGCCATGGTGGTTAAAACCGTCACGGCGATTAACCGGGTCACACCGGTTATAATCAATTATACTGGTTATCCCGTTATGTACATACAATGAACCGGTTATGAAATCTGTCCGGTTGCACAACATTACACTGTTGTGATATAGGTACTAATGCACTAAATACTACTGAAAGCATTGTTGGTGTAAAATAATTATAGAAAGTGTGCTAAGTTTCCTTACAAGAGAATAATCTTTGCTACTTGTAAATGTATTCAAATTTTGGCAAAACGGTTTTTGTTTTTGTTGTAGAAGTCGTCTGACATGGAGTCTCCAAAAAGCACTGCAAATTCTTAGCTTTTTCTGTATTTAGTACTCCATTTCTTTTACCCATCAAATTATACCACCCAATCCAAGATCGTAGTACCCTCTACCCTGCACTAATCTGTACAACTCTCTGGCTGGTTGATCGAAATAATCCTCTGGGTTCGGTGGTAGCTTACAAACATTCTTTTCGCGTCCAGACCCTCGCATTCACACAGAGGTGGTATGCGTTGTCTGTTATCTCGTTGCACAGTCTGCAGTTAGTATCTCCAGTGTTAATTCCAATTTTCTGTAGGTGTCCTGTTAGCAAACCTGGTTGCGATGCGAAGATGATTCTTACGACTGAGCCACAATAGTTCTCCACCGCTTTTTTAGATGTTTCCTTTCTTGAAGGTCTTACAAGAGAATAATCATCTTTGCTACTTGTAAATATATTTAACTTTTAGCAAAACTGTGTTAGTATTCATTAACTTTTTCTCCAACGACTTGTATTAAGTGATAAACCTGTACATTAACGTTAAATTGTTTGTATACCCCTATTCTCACAAAATTGCTACTACTACGCATTGTACTATTTACTACATGAGTTTCTCTCGATATGCAACATTAAGTCCATGCATATTTATATATTCTTCAATTTTTTTTCTGGCAAGAAAGGTCTCCTGGTATGATCCACAACTTTAAAATTATATTGACACAGTTATCATACAACCGTCTCCTAGTCATACACCAAACTTTTCGTGCGTCGACGTCTACTGTATCAATTACCATTTAACTCGTCCGCACGCCAATGGTCCGCGATTGTGTACACAACGGGAGCGGCAGTTGCTGTAACCGCACTGTTTACTTTAGTTCTATCGTCGACCACCAGATAATCACGGCGCTACCGACACTAAGCGGCCGCACAACACCGATAATAAACTCATTATTTTCAAATTACCTCTGGTGACTGATGTGCCATCGTTGGTTGGTTTTCTTTCTTCTCTCGATACCCGAGTATATTCACATTACCAACGTGCATGTGCAGTACCTACTTCCATGACACTTCATTTTAAAGTATAATATTTGTCTGGATCCACTACGTTATCCTGTTGACACGAGTCCTTTGTTAGGCAATATCGCAGAATGCCGAGGATAATTAGCGAGGGGTATTTGATAATTCATCATAAAAAAAATTATGATCCCGATTTACTATTTAACAAAATACAAAGGTAGAGAAGATATCCATCACTTCACACATATATTAGAAAAATATTTTTAGTTTAATTTTCTGAATTGCGAGACCGAATATAAGAGTTGTAAATAACGAAACGCTAGTTAATTATAGCAATTTGTAAATAATAATTAAACATATTTGTGCCACAATTATTTTAAAAGATTTTAGACTAAAGGATTGAATATTAAAAAATGTTTCTGCTCTGTTGAAAGATTTGCCAGAAATGCGTTTTTGGCAATGTCATCGCAGATGTTCAAAATTGTTACTATTACACTAAGAGAAAGATTTCGTTGTCGTTACTCAATATGCATTAATCGAAAGATATTATTCTTTTAAATAGGGCAACAAAAATTAAATTCTAATGAAAATTTACTGAGGACGTTTCACTTTTGTATACAGAAGCTTTATCATATTTTAAATAACTTACAACATTATTTCCTTCAACTGAAATTTTCATCTATTTTCAAAATATCCGTAACTATAATCCAATTAAAACTTAACGAATGTTTTTCTTGCTTTTAAGTTTTTTTTTCTATTTATTAACTACATAATTTAAATGATACTATTAGTTTTAAATTCACTAACTTGATTTTTCTTAATTTACGCTGCATTTTGTTCACGTTGTTTAAAATTGAATGGAAATAATAATAATGTGTTAAAGAAATTAATATTACTATCATTTAAATTATTTAGTAAATAAATAAAAAAGAATTAGGAGCAAGAAAAATGTTAGTTAAGTTTTAATTAGATTATGTAATGTAATATATTGCAAGGGTGATATTACACTGCGACCTAAAAGATCTATTGTGTTCCCTATTATTGCTGTTTTACAGCTGGCCTTCCAATCCTATTCCTTTCAGAAAGTGTAGAATATCAGAAGGCCCCAGCGTTAGGTAAAGGCTCCTTCTCTCGATTTCACGTGCTCCCAGGCTGCAACACCCTTGAGTTGCACAGTGTGCGTGCAATTGGAGAGGGGATGGATGCCATCCTGTTCTCCCAATCTGCTTCAATCGTTTTGCTTCTCCTTTTGTTCCTTCCTTGTGAGATACTCTCACTTTGGAAGGCTTCTTATGGAGGTCCTGTTCCAATTCCTGTTTATTAGCGCCTTCGTCCCGCTAATAAACGTTCTTCCTCCATGGTTGAACCCACGATAGCTTAGGGGAAAAAAAGGTCCACCTCCACAGAGCCCCGCATGCAGAGGTAAGGCTGAATACAATGGGTTGCGCCAGGTGCCCCAAGGTTGGACTAGTGGACTGGTCTTTTATCCAGCCACGCATCCCATCAGTCTGGTCCGCCGCCTTAGGATTTAGGTTTTTGTTGAGGTTATCTCCTCTCGGTTCGTACAGTTAAGCCATGCCTTTCGCGACGTGGTTTATCAGTTGGGCTTTCGGTAGCCAAAAGCAACAACTGGCATCGTTGTAGAACCCTGTGCAAGCCCTTAGCCACGACACGACAACTCGGGCGAGGGGGAGTGGTTCACGGCAACGGTCTTCATTCACCCTGCTCCGGTTTTAAGACAGAGAGGACGAACTTATAGCCGCCACTACCATCTCGTCTTGAGCGAACCCTAACAGATGCTTTCCCTATTCCACGCACCACGCGCCTGGTAGGTACTCCCAACCCCCAGGTTAATTAGATTATAGTTATGGATATTTTGAAAATAGATGAAAATTCCAGTTGAAGGGAAAATATATTTTAAGTTTTTTAAAATATGATAAAGCTTTTGTATACAAAAGCGAAACGTCTTCAATAAATTTCCATTGGAATTTATTTGTTTAATATGCAACACAATATTCCGCTAAAAGAAAAATAACAAACAATATAAAGATTTCACATTTACTAATTATGTATATAGTAATAAAGTGTAGTATTATTCTAGGATGACATCGCGCGCAAATTAATAACTATAATATTTCAAAATGAACTACCTAACTGAAAATTATGAAAATGAAATAATAAATACAATAAGGGAGTTATTCCTGAAAAGTACCTCATAATAGTATTTTAAACAAAAAAAAACAAGCCTCTTACTTAAGTAAACAAAAAATGGTTCTACTCTATTGAAAGATTTGGCAGAAATGCGTTTACAAAGAAAATAAAAATTGTGTTTCCCATTCTTCGTAAGAAATACTTCGCTTACGCTTAGAATATTTATTAGGTATATTTTACTCGACGATCTACACTTGCGCTCTGTGTCGTGTTATGTTTTCATCTACATAAAAGCACCTAAATAATTTTGCGTTAGTTAGGTGGAGTAATGTAAAGAAGTGGCTCGTGTACGTGCAGTTTAAAAATTAAACAGGTATACGCGATTCCAAAGGAAATACGTTAGTATCTATATTTAGGTAGATAAGTATTCCCGATAAGAACTTAATGTATTTTTCATTTTAAAATGGCTTCTAAATTTGCCTACATTTTTTCTTGTGTAGGTGTTATTTTAGTTAGCAATAAACGGTAATAAATTACTGTAAGCTGAGTAAACTGATTCAAAACTTTGTAAAATTAATAAATTGGGGAGGAGGAGGAGGGAAGTTGGCTCGAAATTGGTCCCACCACTAAATATTGTCACGGGCCGCTACTAAGTGGGAATCAAAGTATTCTGGGCAAGTCACGTTTCCTTACCAATGGTTCACAACACGTTTTCTTTATAAAAAGCTAAATAACTGCAAATCATCCTAAATCCTATCCTCAACCCAAAGGTACTACACGAGTACTATTGAACGTACCATATGGATTCCATAACAAATGTTTCCACTCTAACTAACTATAATTTTCCTGTGATTAATAATAACGAAAATATGATAAAGCAACAGCTATCAGTTGTCATTATCCTTGCGCCCATTGAATGACTTTAGTCATTAGACTCCCAGCATTCACCGACAGGCAAGGGAAAACCATCGAAAACCCTCACTCTGGGAGCTGAACCTGGGAAGCAATCCCAGACCTAATTGCTGATAGCCAGCAATTATTATTATTATCCTTCTGAGTTTGAAAAAAGCAGCCTCCACGTCCCCTCAATTTCGAAAGCCATGTCTTCTTCAGGTAGCTACTCCGTTGTTTGCACATCATGAATTTGAAATTGAAACAGGAGAAGGATCGCAATGATCTAAAAACAGATAAAACAACAGCAGTATCTATATTCTAATATTTAACAATAACTTAATCCTAATTATTCAATGAATAGTAACTAAATATAAGTGTACAATAAAGAACGAAAAAAATGAACAAGAAAGTACATCATGTAAATGTAGCAGCACTTCAAGTGATTTCAGTAGTCAAGGCATATTGAACATCATGACCATCAAAAATTATCAAAACCCTTGGACATCTTACAAGTAACCCCCGGCGGTAGACAAATAACTTAGAAGCCTAAATAATTGCCGTGAAGTCACTATCCACTGTTCTAGGAACTCATTTCTGTTGTCAAGTTTTCAGATACTGGAGAGATAACGCTGTTTGACGTTTCAGAAACCGGGCATTACTTTTATTGTTTACACTAAACTTTGCCTAACTATTTGCCATTACCCACACCAAATTTCATGAACACCGATAAAAGATTACGCAATTACCCGCAAATTTTTAACAAACGAAATGTGTATTTAAAATAATGGTGGAGGATTTAGTTATTTGAAATTCTTATATTTTCATTTTTATTTCTAAAAGAAGAAAACGCAAAATAATCCAGTATTATTTATGTGAATTTGTGCCACCTTCATCTCATCTATGTGTTCATATTTATCCAAGGTAACACTCCCCCAAGTAGAGAATCTCGCGCAAAATAAAAGAGTGAGGCGATTAATGCCGTTTTTGAATCCCACGTCCGCTCTTCCGCCGGGAGTATTATTGGCAGTGTTTTAAATTTGAACCTAATCCAACTTAAAATGCCATTTCATAGATCCTACTCCATCCTCTGTAAGTGCTACATTCGCCGGATTTTACGGAAAAGAATTTTAAATTCTTAAGTAGCGCTCTCTTTCATCTCGCTTCCTTGCGTTCTTCCGTCGACGCCGTCCTTTTCCAACCGGAAAAACACCAGATTTTTAATTCCCACAGTTTCCTAAAGGCTACATATATATTTTCCTTACTTTATTCCAAGTTTCTTTCCTCTTCCGCTTTCTCCTTAAACCCTCCTGATGTTTCCTCGTTGTTTTGAAGTAGAATTTCTTTGATGTGAATGCTGTTTCAGAATATAACAAAACAGGTAGGCAGCATCTTTCTCAAATTAAATGCAACCTAAGCTCTACAATTCTTCGATTACCTAGGCTAACCAAAACTGCAAGTACACTATACCTAGCGATGTGCAATTATAATTAACATTTAAGTTATGTTTTCGGTTGCATAAATAATCAAGAATTTATAGGCTTAAATTCGCATTTAACTTGAGAAAGATAGCACATGTAAATTATACAGAGTGTCCTAGGGAGACCGTTCGTTAGAAATTTATGGGGTTCTAGCCAAGATGAAAATTTGAAAATTCAAATTTAGATATAATTGATCGCAATTTCTTTAACTTTACTAACAAACGTACCGCAGGTCATGATATGTTACCCAGTTATTTAACTCGTGACTGCAGATTTGTATTTGCATATCCACTCAAAATCATCATTAATCTGTCAATCGCATCTGGTATCTTTCCGGAACGCTGGAAAACTGCGAGAATTGTACCAGTGCATAAAAAAAGTGTTCGGGAACTTCTTGCTAATTATCGACCCATTTCTGTTATATCCAATTTTGCGAAACTTTATGAGAAAGTGCTGTATCGTCGTATTTATAGTTGTACTATTGCATTTCCCCTTGTCAACACGGGTTTAACTCAGGTCGATCTACAGTTACCAACCTTGCATCAACATCTCAATTCATCAGTGAGGTCTTGGGCAGGCGCGGACATGTGGTCGTGATTTCACCATCTGACTAGGCTTTTGACTTGATCAATCATAACATCCTACTGATCAAGTTGAGTTACTTGGGTTTTGTTCCACCTGCTGTAAGTTTGCTTAGATCGTATCTAAAACAGCGATTGATCTTCCTATCCTTGCTTATGGTGATGACATTAAAATGAAATTCTCGGAAGTCATTTTAGTCGTTATACGTCTTCAATGCATATTTTGTTTGTTTTTTTCACAAAAACCAAAATAACTCTGATTATTATTTAAAAAACAAAATTTTTACATGTTTCGGCGTGACGCCATCATCATTTAATGTATTTAATGTTATATGTTGAAATAAATTGAATAAGGTAAAACACTTTTTCAATTTATTTTAGCATATAAAATACAGTTACTGAGATGGGTGCACGGCCGAACAGTGTAAAAATTTTGTTTTTAAATAAAACTTGAATGGGAAGGTACAATCAATTTAATTCTGACAAATATTGTAAATAGTCAAAATTTAACTAGGGCATAGGAAAGCAGAGGATAGGAAATGCCCGTTTAAAATAGAAGTAGACATAGCCGTGTATCACATATCACTTTAATTATCAAAATTTATAGCAGACGTTCAAAAATATATCATGGATTACAAATTCTCTTTTTTGATACAAACTGTTGCTTGTTTTTCTATACTTTATTTTCTTAAAAACTACACTTAATATTAATACAGCTGCACAACGTGCTTGTAGAATATACTTAATTGTACTTATTGTCTTATTCTTTCTATACGTATTATTCTTAGTTTAAAACGCAGCACTGCGCATCATCGAACGGTTACAGGCAAAGTATTTAAAATTGAAAAATTCAACGAAATCTAAACAAATATTCTTTCTTTTGGAATTTTGGAGTAGTTTATCACCAATTCCCTATTATATTATTTATGGAAATGACTCACATTCTATTCATCTTATTTGGATAGCTTGTCTTATACAGAGTTTCTTTAGGTGCTCAAATAGAAATTAGAAAACGTATTACATAAAACATTATTTTTGATAGCTATGATTTAATATAATTATTATGAAAATATGTTGCTTGGTAGCTTACTATAAACAATTTACCGATATTACAACTCGGGTAATTAGTTTCTGCTAATCTAAGATTTAACCTTATTTCTTTCTATTTTCAAAAAACATATTATTAGTTTTGTATGTTAATGGTTGATATGATGTATGCTTACTACTAATTGTGGCTTCATTTAGTCGATCGCGTTTTACAGGGTGTCATTACGTGACTCGCAGGTTTAAGATGCGTTGTGGTCATTTGAGCACAAAATGTCCATGAACATTGCTCAAACTTTATAACGGAGGTACAGATTGAAGTTTTAGATAATGCTATACACAGAAAATTGTTGTAAAAAACATTTAACTACAAATTGTAGTTAATGTGCTACAATTGGTTGGTTTTTTGCAACAATTTTTTCCGTGTATACGGTTATGCTAAATTAAAGTGCTTGTACTCGTTGTGAAAGAGTTTTTGAGGCATATGTTCTTTGAATTTTTGTCTCGAAATTGAATCTTAAACTCTGGCAGTCAGTTCATGGGGACACGCCGTTATTAAGCTTGACTTGAAATTAAAAAAATCTCGATTTATTGTTAAAAATCATTAATTACATATTCCTCAAGAGAGTCGATCCAGAAAACTATTTAACTCAATTGAAAGGCTTTGTGTAAAGGTTAATTTAGCATAATGAAAAATATAGGCTGCTATTTAAAAAAATAAAGTTACCGTGGGCTAAACTTAAACAAATGGTCAAAATTTATTAGTGGACACCTTGATGAATTTATATGATTTAGTTTATCTGTTGTACAAGCTAGAATGTAGGTATTTAAATATTTAAAATATGAATAGTATTATTTAACAGAAATCGTAAATATCACCATTGTTATTACAGATAGATATACCGCAGGAACCATCCAAACTCCAAACAGCTAGATACGTTGTTATATGCATGAAGTGCACGCTTCTGTTTGTAGTTGATGTGGATCGTGCAGTGTAGTAGCTTATATACACTGATATCATTTTCTAGCTAAAATTTAAAAATGGAATAACATTTTTTTCTTTTGGAATGAAATTATAATCTTAAAGTAAACCTCAAGTTGTATGGTAGGACTTGAGTGATAGAAAAGAAAAGATAAATTTACGTTATCAATATGTTGATATATTGAACAAAAATAAAAATGGAATTAGCTAAAGAAAGCACTTCACGGGATAGTCTTTTTGCTATATTCAAATATGAATTACTGAAGAGGCCAAAAAATGAGATGATTATATATTAGGGTGGCGATTTAAAATAACGGAGTAAGTATGCGCTCTTCAACTTTTGGAACAACCTGTATAGTGAAAAATATTTTTAGGTTATGTCGCATTGAATTCTGTAAAACTTTTGTGTAAGATTTTCCTAATAAAATAGAGCTGTAATCAAAGACCCAGTCTTCGGTAGGACAGCCTGTACACAAAAAAATATTATTTTCAAGGGTCTAGTCTAAAGTACGTCCATCTTATAGCCACCAAAAACGGGTACTTTGATTTAAAAAACTAACTGCAGTTAAGGTTATCGAAAGCTTCACAAGTGTATCTAGTAATAAATTAATCACTTTTCCTCCTCGTAGCGTTTACTACGTTCATATTTGACCGAAAATATGAAGTAAACATCATGTCTTTAACTTGAATGGATCGAAATGAACGGGTCTTCAAAGTTTTGCGATTCGAATAATTCCGATCACTTAGCAGAAAGGGTTTCCCTCTCTGTAATACCAATTATAAAGAACATATAAGAAACGAAAGTACAATCTCGTCTTCAAAATGGCCGCTATTTATCATCTACTGTCATTTGCTATGATAAACGTACTACGTAATACATTTTGTGGGAAGCATTGAGCTTGACTGATAATAAAGGCATCACAGTAAGAAGCAAACAAAACGACAATAGTGTAAGTTAATAATTATTCTCGAATACCCCAAACGACCGTCAAGATATCTGGTCAAGATCAACGTCAGAATATTGACTGCAGTAGCATCTTCTGTGTAAATTGACAGTACCGTAAAATGAAGTCACAAGGGTTGAAATTGATCACTAATTCGGCTTTATATATACAAGTGTTTGTATACAAACATGAAAATAGCGGGAAATTCATTGTCTTTGAGAAATACTCTATGGCGCTGTAGATTGTATGATTGATTTGTAGAAAGATTAATGAATAATCACCTTCACTCCATTTTACCGTACTGTCAGAACGCCAATATCATGCATGCGGACCCGTTAACAAGGGCAAGTTCCACAAGTAAATCTTGTGATTCATATCCCCATGCCGATACCGAAGTAAAAATAATTATGGCAACTTGCAATCATCCTACGAATGCTCTTACTGTTTGTATATGCATCCGACAAGAAAGTTGGAACTGGAAGTAATTTCAAATTTCGCCGTGGTATTGCATCAAAAGAAAAAAGAGAGTATAATATAGTTTTAAAAAGTGCTAAGCACGGGACGCTGTGAGAGTGAAAAATAAAAGCTCCGCCGGAGGGGATCCGATAATAAGCTTTTAAAAAAGTTTCACGAACGTCGCGATAGTGTTTTGTTGATCCCCTGGGCGCCGCGCCTCGTTTCAGACACAACTAGAGCGCTCCGGATCCGATTAGTAAGTTAATTAAGTTCTCTTACTTAATGGGAACGTCGATTTATTAATTACCTATTATAATTTGCTGTAATAGCCGTTAATGTCTAATGATTTTAGAGAGATAATTTCAAGTTATCCATAAATCATTTACAAAATTACATTTCTATATAAATTCTCTTCATTATAGGGAAAACACAATCATTCTGTTTAATCTTGCCCTCAATTCATGCAATTCTCTGTGGTTAATTAATGTTCGATGATCAGTATAAAAGAATCCACTTACTCTGAATTATCTAATTGAAGAAAAAATCTCGTCCCGTCTTAGCTAAACTTTTCAGCAGTTAAACAGTTAAGGGACCGTGGGTATCGTTAAGGCAAGGCCACTCGGTACCGTTTATCTGTTAAATGACCCGAAACAAGTAACAAACTAGTCTTCATAGCCGTTTTCATGGTCTTTGCGCTCGCCCTTTTTTATCGGCCGTCAATCCGACCGGAAAATGAAAGCTCCCGTGGTGACAAAAGAACATTCCATCATTTCCGGCGCCGCAGACACCATTAGAAATGCACAAACGGGACCTACGTAGGCTGAAATAAGTTCCTTGACCGTATTTCATAGATGGAAATGTGAAGGAAACTACGGACGTTTAAATGAATTGGAAAATGGAAAAAACGGTTTAACTTCAGTTTTACGGCGTATATACCTTTCTCGAGTGAGCATTTGAATGATGTTCTTATGTGACCTTAATTTGCCTTATTCAATTGATTGGAATTTTATCTATGTAATTGCATTTCAAAATCAAGTTGTTTCAAGAATTTACTAAATTGCAATTATGATTCTGTATGAAATTTGTCGCCAACTAAAAAATACTCTCACATTTGACGTAAAATGTAACTATGCGAAAGTCTTGCTATGCATCATTGAATTTATTACACATAATGTAAACTAACAGAAATCAGTGCAGTCAAAACGTTATAACATCAGTATAAAATCTAATACATGTTACGTGAGGGAAATATAAACCTTTTTGGACTAGGGCTCACGTAGGTACAATCGATAATGAGAACACGGATCAATTAGCGAAAGAGACGGTGTCTAGGGGAGATAACGCGATTATTACATTTTGGCTAATATCGGTTAGCATAGTTAAAAAAAACGTTTAGGGATAAATTTGATAATGATTGGCAGAGTAGGTGGGATATTACTTTAAATGGGAGGTGGACTGCGAAAGCGTTACACGTTTTAGGGAAATGAGGGTTAATTTATCGTACAAAAGGCGGTAGAATTAAGAACAGGTCACGGTGATTTTAAATCATTTTAAGTATATTTAGGAGAGTTAATGATTCGCGTTGTGAATGTGGTGGGGTATGTCTTATTTGGATGTCCACTCACTGATGAGTGGCGATCGCGTACGGAAGTTAAGGCATTAGCTAAGGGATTAACTTGGCCGCGAAGCGAAACAGATTTCTAGAGATTCGGAATTTTATATGTTGCTAAGAATAGATAGGTTACGCATGAATTTAGATAGTTAGTAGGGTAGTAAAAAAAAGTGAGTTAGTGGCCCCAAATTATCTTTAATTTCAGTTACTCATTCTTATTTTTCCTCTTGGCTAGGCAAGAGGAAAAATTTACTCCTATAAAAAATTTATGCCCAAGAAAATCATATCAAAGTTAGTAGGGTAGTAAATATTTATGAATGAATATTTTATGCTCTTTAGTAGCCGGAATTAGTGTTAAACTATAGTTTTAGCATGATTAGGGTTATTAAATATTAAATATAGATTTTATTTAATTCCTATTGTTATGGAATAAGATTAAGTTATTGTTAATAGGTATACTGCTGTTCTTTTGTTTCTTTTTAGGTCACTACTTCTTCCCTGTAGTCAACTTCCAGTTCATGATGTGTGAAAAAGGAAGCGGCTACTTGAAGACGGCTGTCGGAATTAAGGAAACCTGAAGGCTGCTTGCTCGGCACTCAGAAGGATAATAATAATTCCCCGGCTATCAGTAATAAGATTTGAGACTTCTTCGCAGATCCTCCCAGAGTAGAGGTTTTTGTCATGGTTTTCCCTTACTTTCTCTAAAGCAATTGTCATTCTAACCTTGTCATATGCTTTTACAGACAAGCTTATGAAAACCTTGCCATGTGTCAACTAGAAACCTTGCCGGAACCTTGCAACAAGTTTGCAGCCTTGTCAATGCCAAGCTTACCGACAAGCTTGCACCCTTGTCGGAACAACCTTAAATAGAGGTTGTATAAATCTTAAATTGTTATCTGAGAGTTGACTAATGGCAGTTTTTACATAAAAAATTATTTGTTTAAATGGAATGGATCCTCGATCCTCGGCATTAATCTAAAAAAGTTTTTTTCCGATTCCAATGATACCAGCAAGTACTGGTAATTCGAAGCTAACAAGTATATTTCACTCGTAGGATTTAATAAATACTTTAAATATATCGGTATGCATATAATATAACCAAACAGTATCATAAAAAAGTTTTTCGTAATTATTTATAAAAGAATGATCAACGTTTCTTTCATATCGTTTTTCAAATGGAGTACATCACAATAAACGGCATCTTATAAAAGCAATATAACAAAATAAAAAGAAAATGTAATTAATAAAAAATAAATCCAAACATGGAAAACGATTTTACAGAAATATTCATCAAAATTTTATGAAAAAATTAGGTATCATTTAAACCTGCAAAAACATCTCTTAGATTAAGGACTCATGAGGTTCCATTAACAAAAAAAAAACACTTTTTACAAAGTATACATTTGTCATGCCCTACTAGATGTATAAACAAAATTGCAATTTATCGTTTTTCTAGTTTTTTAATTGATTATTACATTCAATTATTTTCAATTTCACCCGAAATAGGCTAATAATTTTGCTGAAACCGTTAGTTAAAGAACAATTTCAAAATATCAATTAAATCAAAAATTTTCAATGAAATGATTGGAAGTAGATGTAGTTTTTTATTACTTATTACATTATTTATCCTTGCATTTTAACTATATTGATGTATGTAACAACACCAAATCGTTAACATTTAATAGTGATTTAAGTTTGGGAAAATTTTTGGTGTATTCGTGGCATTCTAGATCGAAAAATAAAAATTCAAATTTTTGGTAACCCAGGTGACAAAAACTAGCAACGTCGATACTGTTCTCGGACTAACAAATTACGTAGAATCTAATAACCAAAATATATTCGGTCGTTTGGTTAACATTTTAAATTCGCTATATAAAAAATAAAAAATCATGCCAGATCTTATGACTAAAATATCATATATTTGAAATTACATGCGGCACCGCGAATTAAATGCATTTAAAAGTGGCCCGAAAGAATCACTTAAAGCACCCCGTCTACGTCCAATATATATATATATTATATAATATATATATATATAGTAATATATTATATATATATATATATTAGTATATATATATTATTGGTATTAATCTCTCTATAGGTATATGTTATAAAAATAAATTACAAAACACTGCAAGGATGAGTCATGGTAGATTTACATTCCAACGTATGTAAAAATGCATCACCTATTCTATAATTACTAGACGTGAGCGTACTTTAAGGCGCAAAGCGTAGGCAGGATATGAGGAGTAGTTACAAAAAATGCATATCGCACATACAATTTATAGTTCCACGGTGCAAAAAAAAATCTTTACTCCTTGTATGTATATATTGCGTATGCCTGCCCTTGCAACCCATAAAAGTAATTGATATCTCATGGCGAATAAGCCTGAAAAAAATTGAATAATTGACTACCCTGGACGGTTAAAGACATCAAATAAACAATTTTATTCCACCGAAGACACGTGCTGCTTGAACACCATTGGACGTTATTGATAGAATTACTATTTTACATCAGACTGAATATACTCAATTAGTAACCTACGCGCCTTCCCGAACTAAGAACCTATGAACTAGAAGTAAACAAAACAGCTTTCGTCCAAAACCTGAACGGTGCTTACTTGTGATAATTACATAATATTACAAAATAGGTAATGTATTTTTACCAGCAGTAGAAGATATTTGTACTAATATAATATCTTCGACAAAGATCGAATCAGAATTCGTACTTACTTGCTGCAGCGGCGGCTCGTCAGGGGAAGCTACGGAGGCTAAGCCTCCCCTATTATTTTTAATAAAATAAATAGTGTTTATTATGTATTAAATGTTTAATACATAATTGCCATGTTTAAGCACTGGCTATATATTAAAATAAAGCAATTTTGCAAAAAGAAATATATTAATGAATAGTACATTTATTCAGTACTTTAAAAATGCAAACAAAATTCCAATAATGCACGAAATTTTACTGTACGATGATTAATGCCATCGCTGAAATCAATGCGTCCCGGTAAGTGCATGTATATACCCAACTTATGCAACCGAAACTACAAGTACTGCGTACCGAGTAATGGGTAATTCAGAATTGTTTGGAAATAATTTTTAATTACTATTTCAGTGTACTGTAACTTCGATTGGTTTAATAATCAAGACTGTGTGCGCTTTAAGATCTCCGCATTAATTTGCTAAACTGGTAACATTTTATTACGGTTGATACGTATTGGTCGCAGGCTTTCCTCCTAGGTGCAGATCGTATGAGATCGGCATATGTTGAAACGTGCGATTATCGGTCGAAAACGTTGGCAACGCAACTGATGACCACGCGTTCTGCTATAATAATTTAGAAGTTGTGGATTGAGGGTATACACAGAAAATGCATAAAATGAACGAACTGGCTGGTAAGAAATGCTTTTAGTTGTTTAAACATGGAGACGAAATTACACATCGTACAAAAGATTGAGAAACCAAGGCATAATTTATCTGTAGTATCTAACCACGGCAACCGGCAAAATCGTGGTTTTAGTTCATTATGTCTTCGTAATTCATTAACGCAAAATGACGGTTTTACGAGTAAAGGTACTGCACTATTAGTTAGTGTTCAAAAGAATATAGAAAAATTCCCGCTAATTGATCGCAAAAAAGTAAAGCAATCGGTTTTCAGTTTCAGGAAAATATTAGACTATTTCTTTTACTTTTTAAAGAATATTGGTTTGCTAAGGTTTGTTATAACTTTTAGAGTTTATCTTTGGTTTACTTATTATGTTTATTAGATTTATTTTAAATTTTTGTTACCTTTTTTTGTTTATTTCAGAATTCCAGCACCAAATTTAAATGTCCCACAATTATTTTTAGTAACTTCAACATAAAGGCATTAAAATAACTATTAATGTAATACAAAATTGTAAGTAATAATTGTGGGAAATTAAAATTTGGTTGCCTGAGATATATTTATTCTTAGTTTACTAAGAGTTTGTTATTGTTTTTAGAGTTTATTTTTGGTTTAATATTACGTTTATCAAGAGTGTTTTTTACTTTTTCACCTATCACCTCATCCATTTTCCTATCCAGGCAAGATTTCACTCTCACATCTAAGTGGTTTTTGCTAGGCAATAAATTACATTTTATTTTCATCTCTTTTTTCTATTTTTATTCTACACTTACAATGCTACAATAATAACTATAAAAACATAATTTATGAACCAACAACTGTTACATAGGTTACAGTAGCCTTCCTTGCACAAAAAGTCACGAGTCGCCACTGACTTGCTGGTGTATTGGTCACCGTGTTCGGTGATCACTGTGATCAGTGACCATTAAAGCAACATTACTAAATTGACTTTGTTTATGAATAAGTAAGTTTTCTTAAAGAAGACTTCTTTATTCTTATTAGATTATTTTTTAAACCAAATAATTTGAAACAAAAAAATTTTTCACTTAAAACAAATTTTACAATCTATAGTGCACTAATAAGAGAATATTTCTTTATTTATTTACTTTATTGTAGGCTGCTATTTCCTTGCCTTAAAACACATTGCCATCAGTGTATCCAGCATATTTTCGAAAGTACTTTTTAAAGGTTTAATAAATAGGCACTTGGAAAAACCATAATAAAAAAGGAATGAATAAGGGATGGTATTTGAAGTATATATATCTTTTCAATAATAACGTAGTTATTCGCGTTGTCCAAATATATAAACGTCTCTACAAGATCATAAAAGATTCTATAATGTGGCGTATCTATTTGGTGAAATAGCGCAAAAATGCGGCCATTACCGGAGATACCCGGATAATGGAGATCCTATCTCGCCTCTCCTGAATCGGATAGCAGCGATATTATCATAAAGCTATTTTTCAAGTGAGGCATTTAGAGTAATTTGTTTCTTGCGGCGTAATGGAGCGTTTAATGAGAAGCTCGCCGCCGACGGTGGCCAAGGGACCGGCAAATTGAATCGTTCCCGGTTTTAGACACAGCGCGCTAGGACACCTCTTTTTCTTTTCCCGTTTTCTCCGAGAAGCAGTACGGGGATCCGTTTCACGGATTCCACCGCCCAATGCGCCAAACCCACACCCTTTCCGGCGACCGTCCACCTACGTGGGCGCAAAGGGATGTCTGAACTAATTAAGAAATAATCCCACATATGTAAATATGTTTAAAAAACTTCACCACCTTGTTGTAAATTGAAAAAAAATGGAAGGACTAAGCTATCATTTCTATTTTTACGCATGCACATTTAAATTAAATTTGCCAATAATTTTAATAGAAAATACTCAAGCAAAATCAAAATATTTAAAGCAATTTTAAACACATCCACAGCATTCATACCATTCCTACATGGTTTGACAACATTCGCTAATTTAAAAATGCCATACTGCCATGACATTGCCCATTATCGCCCCAAAACAGAAACTTTTTTAGAGTTTATTACACAAATATTTATTGTTTTAGATTGAATGATTTATACTAAAAATTAAATCTTCTCTTTCAAGTAGTTTTAAATTTAACCAATAAGAAAAAGAAAAGAATTAGAAAGAACGTCAGTATTTATCTAAAAGCTAATTTAATAGTTACAATACAGTTTCCAGCAGTTGCTTATATGAAATATCAGATGAAAATTTAAATTTTGTTCAATCTTTCCTAATTATATAGGCATCCAGATACTATTTATACACGAATACTTTTTCGGTAAAAGGAAAAATTTAATTTAAAAAAAAAGTACTGTTTAGTCACATAGTCACATCGGCAACCAACCTTACACCTATTGCGTATGGTGGGAAACATAAAAATGGTTGCAGCAATAGGTGTTTTTAATCATTCATAATTAATAAAAACCCAAAATCTAAACATACTACTGATTTGATACAACAGAAAAAAATATAAATTTAGCATATATGTCTATAATCAAGAATTACGTGTTATTATTGAAGGCGCAAAAAAATGAGGAGACGCAAGATGAATATGAGGTTATGTTAAAAGAAAATGGATTCAAAGTTGAGCAAGTAAAAACGTTAGATTTTAATTACGTCAACCTAGAGAAATTAAAGGAAAAATTACTTAAACCTCATGACTACAGCTGGAATAGTATTTTCCAGTCCAAGGTGTGTAAATGCAGTAAAAATAGCACTTGCCAATGAAACTCTCCTTAACGATTGGAATATAAAAGACAATTATGTAGTTGGTGAAGCAACATATAAAGCAGCTTTAGAAGAATTAAATTTAAATTGCTTCGGAAAAGATACAGGCAACGCAAATGTTTTATCACAAATTATGCTCAAAGGTTGGTTCAATTTTCATTAAAATATATAACGAGGTAAACATGTATGTAACAATTTTATTATAGAATGTGACAAATACACTAAAAGTTTTCTTTACCCACATGGCAATTTAAAAATGGATATTTTAAAGACTAAATTTGAAGGAAGTAATTTAAGTTTGGATGAGATATTGGTATATGAAACTATATCGAATGAGAATATTAAAAACGAATTTGCTAATGTGACAGATAGATTCTCTAGCTTGCCAGAGTATATTGTCTTTTTTAGCCCATCTGGAATTACAGCTGTGGAAGACATAATTAAAATGATTCCAATAGAGTTAATCAAGGTAGAAATAATATTGGTAAGAATTACAAAATGACTAAATTAAGGTATTATAACTTAGGTGATTGCAATTGGACCTACAACTGAAATGGCATTGTTAAAAGCTGGTATAGATGTTCACAAAACTGCAGGAAAACCAACTGCCCAACAGATACTAAATATTGTGATAAATGATAAACAAAATAACTGATAAAGATTTTTAAATAATGCTTTTATTTTAGGCAAAAAATATATAACTTGTAAATTTGACACCATTTCTTTTATTACATTTTGTTAGCTGTTTGACTGTTTCATTAGTATTATATGCAACCACCCAAAGTTTATACGAATGGTTTCATGCTAGATAATTATCTGCCCAATTACTTCAACTTATACCGGCTTATTCCCTCCGAAACAACAGTAATTGATTAATTAATCAGTTCATCATTTTATCAATTATTTTATACTTCCCTTGAAATGCTTTTGTGGACACCTTTCTTACCTAGATCTCCGGCAAGTATTTGTTTTACTAATTTTGTTCATTTTACATATGCAAATTTTATCTAAGTCACAGTCAAAATTTGCATTATGTCTAACAACAAAATGTTCCTATCAACATTTTTTTTTTTGTATGTACGCCACTGAATATACGTTATGACTGCGACAATATTCATGACTAACCAACTTGTCTTCAACACAAAACCACCTCCACTGATTTAAGATTTTGAACGCAAACAGTTACTTGTACCATAACGCAATATGGCTCGAATCAACTAGAATAACCTTAGGTATTGCTTCCTACTCTCACACAAATAGAACATAAAATCTCTACGGCAAAAGAATTGGTCAGACATGTCTGCTTACACGAGCCGCACTCGCCTCGCGCTATACAGAACGTTTAGCCATAATATATATTCAAGGCAGTAAAATCACCCGATTCGTGTGTCTAGTATCAAGTATCAATTTTAGTCGAGTCTTGATGCGAGATAGTACAATTCTCCGTTAACGTTTTACGCATTTTAATGTAATACAATGTCGAGCGTAAAAAATCCCAGAAAACGACCATTGTTTCATGCTTGCAAAAATGAAAACTTTAATAAATGATAGTCATGACTAGAGAGGTCAGGCGTGCCTGATTACACGGGCCGTACTCGCCTAGCGCTATACAGAACGCTTAGCCATAGTATATCTTCAAGGCAGTAAAATTACTCCCTTCGATTCGTGTGTCTAGTATCTAGTATCAGTGGTAGGCGAGTCTTGACGCGAGTTAGAATCAATTATCCGTTACCGTGTCACGCGTAAAACAACGCGTTCAACATTTTCTTTTTGTACCAAATTCAAGCAAATTTTTGAGTAAAAATCGGTCTTTTTTCTCAAATAGCCGCCATTTTGTGAAATATTGACCCAGTGAACCAAATTCAAATTTTCCGCAATTATTTTTAGTAACTTCAACATTAAAGCATGAAATTACCTACGATTTTGTATTAGATTAATAGTTATTTGAATACCTTTAAGTTGAAGTTACTAAATATAATTGCGGGAAATTTGGACTTTGGTTTAGCTGGGATATTAGTCGAATTTTTTTTCACCCGCTCTTCTACGTATATAACTTGAAAAAATTTTTGATTTGTTATTTTATTTCGAACGGCTTGTGTGCGGACCTACGACCATCGGCAAAATGACCTATCGAATTTGAACATGTCGAACATCAAATGAAAATATTATTGATGAAACCAATTTATTTTATACTTCAAAAGTGATCCCTTTCGTTGAGCACAACCGATCTATCAGGCACAGCTCGCACGTTTCGTTTATGTGACTCCAGAAGCCTTACTCTGTAAGGCTCGACAGTGTCGCATTTCACAGCGTCGTGTTGAAATGTCAAATTTTCGATAGTACTTTTCAGATTCACCAACTTTGCGACAGTGCACATTTCAGCGCTGTTGTGTCACTTTTAAAGCACTCGTTTTCGACACATCCGAAGTTGAGAATTAGGTTAAGTTAGATGTAGGATTTAGACATTAATTAATTAATGTCTTTAGTTTTTTCTATTTCTGTGATTCAAGGGTTAGGTGGTAGAACAGGGGGCAGCGCTATTTGCTGCCTATCTGAATTCCTCGCCTTGTGATTTCTTTTTATTTTATTTTTTATTCGCTGCATTTATCTCTCTTTACAATCTGAATTGTTCTCATATTGAAAATGTAATTAAGATAAAAAGAAATAAAGACTATTATTATTATATCACTTTTTGACGTTTGGAACGTCGTGTACGATCGGCATATGTGTCAAGTGCCTTGAGTTATTGGAATATAGGAATATGATTAATTATTAACATGAATAATAAATAATAAAATACAAAGTTTGTGTTACGCGTGTTTCAACATCAACATTTCGTTTTAAAGCGACACGATAGTGCATGTACGACAGTAGAAAGTACCTATAAATTTTTGAATAAGGCCCCAAATATTGTACCCAACGCAAGATTAATAAACCACAAAAGTTTTGGAGCGATTCGTTATTTTTTTCATCCAAAAAATACCCTAGTTTTCGGGCTATTACACGGGATTCTCCCGATTCCCGTGCCACACATGTTTTATAGAGCTAAGATTTTTTTTAACCTTAAACAGATATATATTTATGTTTTTCTCAAACAATTTCAACGAGTGCTTCCAAGTTCCGAATAACCCCATCTGTGTTGTATATATTGCTTTCTATCTTCTAGTATTTTTTTTAGCCAATAATCAGGTATTAATTTTATCTTCTTATGTTGGAACTATGGCTAGCAATAAATCAAAAGTCACAACTGGTTTACGAAAGTTACATGTTAACGAACAATTTGTTCGTTAACATGTAACTTTGTACATTGTATAGTAGAAATACTAAACTAATCTTAATCTAATTTTAAAATGGAGATGGCTGTCTGGAATCTATTTTCACTGTCACTTTTTCAATATTAATGTACATTTGACTATGAATGGTTTTATTTGAAGCCCACGTGCCGGTTTTGTCAGAAGTCATGCATACGCTACAATGACAAAAAAAGGATTGTATGTGTATTTAAAAAACAAAAGAAAAAAAACGCCGCTTCAACACACATTCAATGAAATTTTTATCATTATTTTATTTTCTTGTTATAACAACGTCTGCGCAACAACCGCATAAAATATAATAAGAAACAAACTACAAACTATTGATGTGTTGTTTACAGTAGATGTCGCCGTCCATATCTGACTTTCAATTCAACGAATCATTCTTGAGATCTGTCTTTCCATTTGAGTTTGTTTTTCGCACTCCATATTAGAAAAAGCTTCTAGTAGTATCGCACATGCTATTGGTATTTTAATTTAGATCGTATTTTAGATTATATGATAATAAAAAGTATCGAGGCAAAATGAAGCACCGTTTACTAAAATGCTATATTTACAAATTTACTACAATCATTTTCACAACGTGATTGTTATTTGTAGTTTGTAAAAAATTATTTACCAATTTTGCTATTTTTTCCCTTCATTATCACAGTACGATAATTGTCCTGAAATAATGTATAACTGAGCAATTGCAGGTTCAGGGCTACGGTATAAAAATCGATACACCGCGAACATCAGACAAAAAAGGAAAAACTATATACAAGTTACAATACATTAGCAGTTGATAACGATACAATTACGTATGTATTTAAATAAGAGACACCCACGGAACAAAAGTCTGTCTTCAGTACAAAACAAAGAAGAAACATAAAATCGACTAAAAACACTTCAATCACTTTTAAGCTTTGGTGTAACTTAAAACTTATTTCTAATGTTTGTTTTAAACTTATTTATTCTATCGCATAAAGTCCTGACACTGTCCGTGTTGTCTTGATTCTCTCTTAAATAGTACAATCTCAATTTCTTCTCCGTGTGGCATTCTAAGATTTCCCATTTCTGGAGCAGCTTTAGTGCATTTTTTACTGTATCTACTGATAAGCTTTCCTCTGAAAACATGAAGAAAAAACATTTATGTAAAATAAGATACTGTTGGCGCGAAAACCAGTTCCTACCACAGACTAATGATCCACTGCCTAATTGCTGTTTAATTTCGTCCGATATTTCGCTTATTAATTCAGTTTCCAGTAAAGTTCTGCCAACTAGTTTATTCATACAAAAAGCAGTTACTGTATATGCTTCTACCAGAGGAGCAAGAATATTTTTAAGGAATTTTAAGTGTTCTTCTGATTTATTGTTGATTTCATATTCTACTACGGCATAATATTCCTCTTCAGAATCATCATCAAATTGCCTGGCGATTCGTCGGCTTCGCTCTGATTCCATGTTGTTTGCATTTTTCTGAAAAAAAGTATAGGTGTGCAAAAGTATAGGTGTAGACAATGAAACTAAAGTTTAGATAACCTTTGTAGCAATTTGATTATAAAATGATATCTTGTGTTTACATTGAAGCCTCTATGATCAATTGACTTTTTTTTTAGTAGAATTTCTTTCTAAACAGGTCTGTATGAAAAAAATCTTCCATCACATGTAATACGGCAGGAGTTTCACAAGTTTCCTTCGATTTTTTCTAATGTTAAACGATTTCCAATGTAAGAAACCCCATGAAAAATCTAACAGGGTTAAGTCTAGAAATCTTGGAGCGAAGGGAGAACCACAAACTTTTCTATTACACATTCGTAAAAAAATACAAGAGATAATCTCGTGATATCACACTTTTGTCTTTCATTTCTGGACAGCGAATGGTTAAAAATTGCAAGCAATGTTGTACATTCATAACTTATACACATCAGAGTTGGCAATATGGCAAAATGCGATTAACTTTACAATGGTGACTTTCATTTATTGATTTTTACCGGCAGTGATTATAATTATATGTAATTATAACTATCTAAAACGTTAAAATAATTCTGAAAAATAAAAAGGATTTTTTCAACAAAAAAAAAACATTGCCCTTCCCCTTCCTAGTAAATTTATTTAAAACATTAAATCGTCGAATGAGTTCTTTCAGAAATTGTAAGATTAAGTCCTTATTTACCTTTCTTCATCATTATTCAAAACGTCTTTTATCTTTTCCTTCGCTGGTATTGCGGAAAAATAAATTTTATTATAAAAAGAGACGATGTGCTAAAAAACTATTATTAAAAAAATTATTCACCTCCCTTTCCTCAATGCTACATCATGTAAAATATTTTGAATCCTGCTTATCCATCGCTACCCTCGACATTGCCAAAAAATCATTCAATTTTGTAAAAAATGATCTTTCTGTTCTCCCATACTTAAGAAATAATAATTTAATCATTTAAAAAAATTTAAAATATAGTGGTGTGAATTAATATCTGACGAGTCAATTCACTCAGAACACACGCAGTTCTTTTCAAATTATTAGTGATCGGGTACATGAATATAAGCACGGAGATTTCAATATTCTATTTACATTCATAATATAATAATAATCATCAATAATGTTTACGATTATTTGTAACTAATTAAATAGTTCTGTGCATCATAAGGTTTATTGAAAATTTAGTAGTTCATCAAAATATTTATTAAATTCCTTAATTCACAAAATACAGTCGCGAGCAAATGTTATAGGCACCTTTGACAAAATTAATGGGTTTCATGTTTCTCGCATTTTTTTGTGACAGATATTTCAACGTTTATATAATCGTCTTTATGGTTACAATAGTCTTTATAGATACCTTTTGTAAATGCATTATTTTTTTTTATATATTTTCAAGTCTTCGAGATGTCACTTTCCCCCTCCCATCTAAAAAGTATTATAGCTGTACTAAAAATATGCAACAAACTAATAAGATCCCTTAAAATACTACATATTTATAATGTATTACCTACAAGTTTTTATTTTCTCATTTTTTACTGTAATATTCGCCCAAAATTTAGGGTGCCTAACATTTGCTCGCGACTGTAGTTTCTAAAATTTAAGTTTCATGCACTAGCACGGACAAATGTTTAGCTTAATACGACACTCCAAGAAGTTTAGGACACAAAAGCTTAAGAAAAGGTTTGTAAAATTTAGTAACTGTTTACACAGCTAAATACTACTAAACTTGCACATTTAAAGTAAACTTTAGACGAAAATTTGCGCGTGTACCCGTACCTTTTTATAATTATACCTATTAATCATACTTTATAAATGTTAATAAGGTATCTGTAAACGCCTTGTTATATCAATTTTAGTACTCCTCGTTTCAGCCCCACGTTGGGCGCCAAAAATAATGCTCCTCATTATGCATGTCAAAAAGTAGTAAAAAAAAAACCGGCGCTACGAATCGCGTTAACAACCCGCGCCTTGAGTTGAACTTTACATGTATGGAATACAAAATAAAATACATCTATGGATACCACATCATGGCTGCGGAAAATTTCTTGTTGCTATGGTAATTCAAACAAGAACACATGTAGAATAGCAATTCGGTACAAATATATTTACTTATATGTATACGACAACTATACTTCGGGAAATGCTTTCCTCCGTACTCCAACGATAATTTTTTTTCAGGGCGTATATACATATCTTTTAAGATTTTGTTCTCTTAGAAAATACGCTTATATTAGAGAAAATGTTACACTATTTACAGTTTAAATAATATATACATACCACAGTAAATATTTCTTTCCTAACGATCAGATCATCAATGCAGTCTATAATCGACGCGTCTAGATTTTGACAGGGCTTGGCAAAGATAAATTCATATTGTAGGATATTACACAATTCCTGCGCCGCCTCTAGCAAATCGTCTTGATTAACAAATCCTAAGGTAGTATCTAAAGTAAACAGCGCAGTCGCCACCACTGACTGGAGGGCATATACTGTAGTTAAAGTGTTACTATAATACGTTAATTCAATAATATTTGGTAACAGCGCTACAGGTTTTATGAACTCCTCTGAATTTATTCTTTCCTTACGTATCACAGCTGGTCCTAATAGTTCAATCTGAAATTAATTTAATTAGAGTATTGTAGTTTCTACAAAGATCAAAACAACATACAGCATAGTTAATGACGTCTAATGAATCACCAGTAAATCCCAGATCTCTTTTGATAGCCGCCAAGTCGGATCTCAGTTCATCTAAAGCGTCCACGAGTTCATCCACAGCCACACCTTTCCTAAATTTATTTAAAAGTAAAAACGATACAGCGTTAGTAGACATGACAGCCATCGATTGTGCGCAATCTGTAAAGAAACTTTCTATTATAAGGGTGTTTCATTATCACTCAAAATATTATTACCGTAAATGACATGTTTAGAAATCTTTTCTACCAAGGTTTTATGTTCATCTGATACTACATCGGTCCCATACAGGCTTGTGGTTGACGGATTTGATTTCAGTTTCCTATTACATATTTTGTTTGTGGATATACCATTAATATTAAAGGTTTTCACCAACTCCTAAAACAAAACAACAAATACTTTATTCCCATCATATCGCAATGGAAGTAATGTAGTTACCCTAAGAGAGAATGGTTGATTAAAATCAATTCTCATCATGCCATAATTGCTATTCAACACGTGCCATATTCCTTTTATCGCACTGCCGAAAGTTTCCATTTGCTTGGGTTGGCCCATCTGCTCCCTGATAAAATTCCCGTCCACTAACTTCTCATAATTCACACTAACAGGTACTAAAAGGGCGTCTTCGATTGTGCCGTCCATAAATGCCTCGACTATGACGCTAAGTATCCCATACTTAGGCATACAAGGTTTACCAGTTCTAGTACGTCCACCTTCTAGGAAGAACTCGATGTTATGTCCAGCTCGTAGACATTCGTTCATATAAGTGTGCAATACCGCCTTGTACACGTGGTCTTTCTGGCCCATCACCGGATCTATGCGACGCTTTATATAAAACGCACCAAGACTCCTTAAGAGGGAACTGCGAACATTCATTTCTTTATTGATACCAACACTTTTTAAATAAAAAGTTTATTAATCATACCCGAAGAATGGTATCCTTAAGTTATCTCCAGATGCCACCAAAGGCGACCTAACATTATTATTTAGTAGTATGAACGACATGAGAATGTAATCCAAATGGGATCGATGTAATGGAAGAAAAATTAAAGGTAGATTCGTACTTCCAGCTTTTTGTAACATTTCTATTTGTCCTGGGTGAGCAACTACGGCTGTCAGGAAACATGGAAGTAGTTTATAAAGCACCCATGATGTGAACCTACAAAAAATGTTTAAAGAATATTAATATTTAACAACAAATTAAGAAAATTATAATTCTGTAAGCGTTACTTTACAATGACCATAAACATTCGTTTTTAGTTTCATTGAAATTATGTCAATGCCAGATAAACTGCACAGAAAAGTGGAATACGTAATAACAATATTAATTCAAAGTTTCTTTGAAATTTTGTTATCGATGCTGCATTCAACATTTATACGTGCGATCTGAATACGTTATTGTAGGATTACGAAACACGTTTCAATTCAGAAGATGTTAAATAAGTACGGTTAAAAGCGTATATCAGTAAACCTGCCATGCTAAACCTTAAAAATAAACAGTTTTGGGAAATGTAAGAATTTGGAAAGATGCTTAAAAAGGTGTATGGCAGAGTGCCATAAAATAGATTATTTAATTTACTAGACAATATTACTCTAATCGAAACACACATACGAACAAACTACTGCTCTGTGAAGATAATCTGAACTATCTATAACAAAAGGAGTGGGCACAGGCAAATTGAAAATGAGAGCTGTAGAATAATGGTGTGAAGAATACAGATAACGACTTCGTTTTTAAAAATATCTCAAAATTCCTGGAATCTACATCCAGAGAGCGAAACAATGGTAGGCTCTATTAGCCATGGATCGTATAGTTATATGTGCAGCAAACTCATGAAGCTTAGATAATTGAATGCTGTTATGTCACAAGGAGCCAACCATCAATAGATTCATTGAGGGTCGGTTTCTTCTTGCATAACACTATTCAATTGTACCTAGGTGCGCCCAAACGATCAACATCAGTTACCTCCATACGAATAGAATGTTGTGATTCAAAACTGATAGAAGTCGATGCTCTATAAACCTATACAACAACTAAATAGCATACGATGTTCAATCGGAATAAGGAATTGAACAAATCGTGGGATATACATACCAAATCATAATGGAAGAAACCACACTATATATCTCGAAAAAAATAACTTAAACCACACGCTCGCAAACAACAACAGAGTTGCAGGATATAAAGATTTCTGCATACCCCTACTACTGTCATCAGAAAAACAATAAATGTTTATATACATACAAAATGGATAGAATATAGAGAAAAAGATTCAATATGAACGTCACCTTGTTGTTCGAATTCCTAAACTTAAATAACATTCTCTTACGCAGAAAGAGTAATTTTTAACCTTCAATTTATTTCTTCAAATGCTTCCGAGCTGCCTTTGTTATTGTTAAATAATCGTAACTAACATCTCTTTGGTTTTCATATTAACAGTAAAGGCAATAAAGCGAAAGAAAATTCAATCAGAAGGTGTGGCAAGCGTGGATTCGGTGACTGTCAAAAGTAGCACAAATTAATAATTCATGTCGAGAAAAATAGAGAAACTCTTTAGCTTATGGATCGAAGATCATGTCTAAAAAATTGTACCGCCGTCGGCCCGCCTATACATTAAAAAAAAAACTTTCTGATCGCTTTTTTCGCAACAGTCGTCCAAAAATATTTCGGCCAACAAAGAATGGTTTAAAAACTTTAGGAAACATTAGTTTCCATAACAAAATTTGTCAGCGAAGCTGGAATTTTCCCCGAAAAACTGAAAAACTTGATAAATGAAGAGAGGTACTTGGCAAATCAAATTTTGTATCGCAGATAGAACTAGTTTGTCGGAGAAAAATATCTCAAAAGAACCATTCAATTCAAGATCCGAAAGAACTACTCCTGGATTAAAAGTTTCGAAAGAAAGACTAACTGCAGTTTTATGTCCCAGCACGTCTGGAGATATCATGCTTCGTCCAAGGATGCAAGAAATGGAGATCATGCATTGTTGGAACAACTTTACTTTGAACGAATGCATTGTCAACATCGCTTAATCGGGAAAGAATAATCCCTCGCTCAGCATTAATTGTTGGAAAAAGCTGCTTCCTGTGCTATCCTTGAATGAAGAGTTCCGCGCCGTTTGTTCAGACGAAACTAGAAGATGATATGTATTTAGCAATTCGACAGAATAAGTACTAAAAGGACTAGTTGTTCCTGATGCTGAAGACTCAAGTAAGCAAACCCTTGTTTCAATTTTAGAAACACCTGGCGCTGCTGACGATTATGAGGATAAAATTACCAATAAAATTGAGCCCCAGAGTATGATCACAAAATTTTCGAACGTGTTTACGAATCACGTTCTCGACGTTGACCCGAACATGGCAAGGAGCAGTGCGTTTAAATGTAATGTTGCTGAGGCGGCAGCTTCTTACAGCAAATTATTAGTTAAGTTATAAAATGAAGCATCTCAAACCGAAGTTATTATTATTTTTTTAAAACCAAAATAATTTGGAGATTTATATATTTTTTAGAATTAATTTTGTACAATTATTATGCTGCATACATAGATTGAACTCTACCTCTCCTTTTCCACAGCATAATACACTTGAAACATCAAAACACTTGCTATACATGTTCTATAATATGTAGTATTTATCATTTCGATTCTTTCAAACTTTAGCGTTTGTGACAATACGGTCGGGAACCCATTTTTTTTTTAATTATTTTATTCGAAGGAATTACTACGGATTCACAGATTTTTTGTTTATTTTCAAAAATGTTGAAAATGTATATTTTTTTAAAAATCCCAGTCACGTCACAACTATTCCGCCCAATAAAAAATATGAAATTCTGTTTTGAACCAATAAAAATGTAATTAGCGGTTTGACGTTCACCTACTGTACAATCTGTGTCGCCGCTGTCAGTTAATTTTCAATTGTGACATTAACTTTGTTTGGATATGTTTATAGTCCGTGTTGTTTTTAGAAAGACATCATCCCTAAAATCTAGATTTGTTGGAAAAATGTTCTGTAATCACTAAGTTTGTTCGTGTCGCATGAACTATTTGCACTATTATGCACTTTAAGAACTTTTCTGTGCAAAAGTGCATAATAGTGCAAATAGTTCATGCGACGCGAACAAACTTATAATATCATCAATAGATGGTAAATTTTGGTCAGTAACTATTTCAAATTCAGAATCGTCGGTGTAAAATGACTTTTATAAATCCTATAACAAAATAGTCTTATAAAACTAACTTTGGCATTTTTACAAACTATTTTCCTAATACTTAATAATTGCCTAAGGTATTGTAATATCACACGATTATTAAATCCAATGAACAAAATGTATTAATGTATGATTACTAGTTTCGGCTTGCAACAGCCATCTTCACATCACTGGAAATGCGATAAAAATTAACGATTTAATTATAAATAATTAAGGACTGAATTATGTTAAAATGTTTGGTATAAAACAGGTGATTAAACTATAACTAATAATATAAAGTATTCTAAATTCTAAAGTTTACTTACACGTAAAATAGGAATATTGTCGATTAATAAAAACATCAAATATGATAATGTCAAAATCAAAATCAAATATAATATGATATGACATGATCTGAAGATGGCTGTTGCAAGCCGTAACTAGTAATCACATATTAATTCATTTTGTGGCACTAGGCGAACGCAAAAATCATCAGTTTTCTATTGGCCAAAGCAGTTGTGACGTTCTAGGACATAATTTGAAAATTATCATTTTTTGAATTGGTTTTACTCACAAATATGAAACCCAAATGTTGAATTGTTTTAGGCATTCGTCATTTTATAACACAGAAATGAAGTACAGTAAGTCGTTTTTTTGTATAACTCGTTGAAGGACCCGACCATATTTTAACTCATCAGACATTTTAATACTTTTTGATCTCTTATTTCAATTTGATAATCGTTGATATAATTATGTATCTCACCTTAGTAAGAAATCACTTAAAGTTGAACGCATATCTTTCAAAATTTTGCGTGCTCTTCTCTCATTGTTCCTCAACAGTGCCCGGTACAACTCCTCGTCGCTACTCTTGGAATCTTTATATTGTTGTAGTGCCGTTTTTTCGATAGCAGCCTTGAAACTTTCATCGCACAGCACCCGATCGGCCACCTGAGGATAGTCATATTTTTTCAACTCGTAAACTTGCGCCAGATGCGAGAACGTCCGCTGCAGAATGCTATATTTTGATTTTGGCGGGTTGTAATCGAGAATGTTTTTGAGCGCCAAATTCTCGGCCGTCTTGCTAACCAAAGATTCCTGCTGAAACAAAAACCATAATTGGGTTAGCAAGTGTTTTAAAAAAGAGGAATAAGTTTTTGTCGGATTACGAAATCGTTAGTATAGTTTTGGTTAAGGGGTGCACTTATTCCGCTTGATGCGCCTAAATTTAGAAACATAATTATTATTGTACCGTGTAATTTGTATCGTAAAAACCACGCCACGCCATCGTAGTAGATTAGGCTAAAAATAAAATGGCATTACGAATAACATTCAGGTGGTGCGTTACAAAAATAGTAGAAGAATTGACATAACATAGTTGTGCTTATATTTAGGATTATTTTAATTAGAATTTGAAGCACAAAATTAATTACAGCGTGAAAGTAGTTGGTGGCGTTTTGTGTGGAAGAAAATTAAAATTTAAATTCTTTAAGTTGTGAGCGTTTATAGTAAATAAAGTGCAGTAAGCATTTCCTCCTAGGCTCATAATACATATTCAGTGATTTTAAACACAAATACCAACAATATTGTTGAATTAATTCTGTTAACGACATTCCATTATTGGAAGGTGATTTATTGTATAACCAGTGTATTTTTATTCATATTATACTGAGTGGACATTATTTGTGGAATATGCTGTTAGTTAGTTGCCCACACATCAATAATAGTTACATATTAATGTAGTGATCATTCATCTTAATAACAAAACAATTTATATATCAATGTTTAGGAAATATTTTTGAATCGTGCATATACATTGCGATCCAAATAGCCGGGCGCAAACATATTTCCTTAGAAGTTGCATCCATATTTACTTCCCATTCATTTGCGTAAACATGGCGTAAACTTAGTAACTTATTGGAGTTTTTAGTTAATATTTTAGTGGTTTTGAGTATTTAGCGAAATAAATTTATGTTTACATCGATTTATTTCCTTTTATGTTCTATTTGTGAAAATTGTCTTTCTCTTTACATACATCTTTGACACATTAACGTCTTACGTAAACGTACTTAAGTTAATTTAGTAAAAAGGTGTAACTTATCTATTTATGTAGTGATTTTAGGTTATATATTTTATAATGCCATATTCTCTGGTATTTCTATTAGAATTTTATTTTCGAAATGGACACCGCGATGAGAATTCAATCCGGCTGTGTATTGATGAATTTTTAATTAAATTTGCAAACGAGCAGTTTGATACAGACAATTTCAAACGCTATCTTTAAAAATTTATAGATCCGTTTCGTGAAACAGGAAGCGTTTCGAAGTGGAAAGCCAAGAGAGATTTCGCAGTTTCAGTTCAAACACAGGTGTACATGGGTGAACATTTACAACAGGAGCTGTACAAAGTGGGCCAAATTCGACACTTTTAATAGGGAACTTATATTTCTAAAAGAATTAGATCGAATGACCTATGCTTCTGGAGCTCGATTTTAAAGAGAAATCGATTAGTGAAATCCGTATTTTTATATCTTCCGTAATATATGAGATACAGAGCGTTTTCGTAAAATATGCAATTTTTAAAAGCTCTTGTAACTTTTTTAATTTGCGAAAATGCTTGATTTATATAACAACTTTATTAGGGCACTTTTTGACGCGGAATTCAATGCTCTAATTTTTTATTTTAACTCGTATTTCTTAAAAAAATACGGATTTCACTAATTGATTTCTCGTATAAATCCAGCTCCAGTAGCATAGGTCATATTTTGTCTAATTCCTTTAGAAATATAAGTTCCCTGTTAAAAGTGTCGAATTTGGCCCCACTCTGTACATTCCATTATAATTGTCTTTGCAACCAGGTACTTTTTATATAGCATATTTTGCAAGAATTCACATGTTGAAATTGTAATGCAAAGAAATAATTTTCTTACAATAAGTATTTCTATAAGTGCGTCATACGGATCTTGCCATCGTACAGTAAAAAAAATGCTGGACTTTTATCCGTATAAAGTGCTAGTTCTACGGAAATTTTCGTTTTAACAAACGAATACAATACTGTATTTTTTTAATGAAAATTTGGAAGAAAATGATACCCTCGACATGACGCTTTTCTCTGACAAGGGCTGAATTCACCTGAAAGTCCTCAACTTTTCCATGAGACAGTGCTTCATCCTGTGGAGATTGGATAGCAATGTCTTGAAGATACATCATTGGTCCTATATGTTTCGAAGATACCATAATTGCTAATTATTATTAAGCAACTTTTAACAGATTTTTTTTAAAGAACTGGATAATATTAAGTTACAACAATGATGCTTTCGGCACGATAATGCTGCTGTATACACAATTAGACAAACTTAATTTTTTTTCAAACCGAGTTATTGAGTTCCATTGTTGACTTCTAAGATCGTTATACTTAACAGCATTAGAATTTTCTATTTGCTTATTTAGAAAAGAGAATTTGTATAAACGCGTTAAATACATTTGACGAATTAAACGAAGTAATTACTGTAGCGCTATGATATTTAACAAATGCATTGTTAAAAAGGTGTTTGAAAATATAAAACGCAGAATCTGGAGGCTGAAGGTCACAATTTTTACCATTACTTTCAAATAAAAAGGGTTATATAAACGTTTTTTTTTTTTTGTTTTAAGAAACCTATTCTAGGAAAAAACATAATTTAGTTTTGATACATTCTTTCTGATACAATTGTGCTAAATGAATTTAATTTTATTTTAATTAGCTTATAATGTGTGCACATATAAACCAAACATCAGGAACCTTGTCATTAGCATCTCCATTTATAAATAAATCCAATAAAAGTCCTCTATTAACAAAAAAACTTCCTTTATGGGGTTTGAATAATTTATTCAGAGAATACCAAACCCCGATGACATATCCAAATCAAAACTTTAGATTGCATATATCTTATTATAGAATATCTTGGATACGCCACTAGTGCGAATTTCTACCGAGATAAATATTGATGTACATTGTTTCTAAGGAAATAAGTTTAATTTTGCATATAAAATTATAAGAGTGTATAGAATATTATGTTATATTTTCCTTGCTTCACAACTAGTTAAAAATTACTTAATGATATAATTTAATTACGAGCATTTTTTTATTGTAACTAAGATACTTTTTCAACATATACAAATGAGTTTGTTAAGATTAAGAATTAAAAAGTACAGCGATTTAAAATACTTGCCCTGCTTGTCGGTGTGCAGCCATAACAGCTTAATCCCATCAATGGACGTCGCTTCGGTACAATAGAGGGCGTAGCATTCTCTTTTATGTCAAATATGTGATTTTCCCTCGCCTGTTAAATACAAAGCAAAAATCAATCTTAATGAACTAACAAAGGAAAAAATATTACAATTATCTATACAAAGATATAATTTAAATATTTCTTAAGAGAGTGGAGTTGGAAACATATACAAACCGGTGTAAATGGTCTACAATTGGCGTCTACAGGAAATTGATGGTTAAGGCTGAAAACCTTGTAATTCTGACTACACGCACAGTGTGTCGCAGCAGTTAAAATAAATTAAACAAAACGTGTTAATAATTTCCGAATATCTCCCTTATAAGCTGTTGCATATTATCATTCGATATAAATTTATGTTTATACCCTATTACATAATGTGTCTTTCTTCTAATTTTTTGGTATATGTAGACAATCCGCAATATTAACTTTACAGAGCATAGTAAAAAAAGCTAACGAAGTTCTTAACATTCTGCTATTTAACTATGAGTGTCTCTTTTACACTATGTTTACATTCAGATTGAATTACAAAGGTCTTAAGAGTGCAATGACAGTTATATAGCGAAAATTAAATACTATAATATATTCCGTTGTAAATATTTTGTAGAAACCTGTTATAAACGGAAAACAACAAGCAAGATAGCGAGAATAACAGTAGTCTAGAGATTGATTCAAAAAAGGCGTAGGAAAAGTTAATAACAGAAAATTAAAAAAAAAGTTTGTACACGATTTCCCAAAAAATATATTTCTTCATTTATTCACTTTTATACTAATATTTGTTTAATTAAAATAACTACGTTGATTGAAATCAAAAGCATCAACAAGACAAATCACCACATGGTAAAAAAGCAGAGAAAATACTTTCTCCATTTTTTTTTATTATTGACTAGTCTAGACATTCTATGAGATTCAAAAATATTGTCAATTCCGCTCTTATAGATAGTAGCAGGGTGTAGGTATATGTCGCGTGTTTATAATGGAGGTTCGAGCTAAGACAGTGTTACTATGCTATTGTTGGTGATATTAAATGTAAACATAAACAATTTGAAGAAAATTATAAGATAAATAAACGAAGGAAAATTACAACACGAACGCCAATGTCATTAAATGTCAAGAAAATTGATTTATTGTATGAGATTTGTATGCAGCTAACTTCACTTCTTAAATCGGTAATAAGTATAGATAATTTTTTCCAGAAAACAGTTTTTTTTCTTACGACAATCATTTTGAATCTCACAGTACTCGTGTTCGCCCATTATTCGCCCCATGGCTGGGTGTTAGTGTTGCTTACTGATTTTTCAGGAGCCGACAAAACAGAAATGTTTAATTAAAATAAAAAAGTATTTGCTTCTTCTATTTTTCCCTTCGCTGCATAAAACGTATGATACAATAAAATATAAGTCATTTAAATTCCCGCTACCGAACTTCACTTTCATTTCATGATTTACATAAACGTATCTTTGGATGTTTTTAAATTGTAGAACAAATAACTGTTCGAGTATTCGAATGGAGAAAAACGCGTTCTTAAGTAAAAATCGAACACTTTAAGATTGCGCAAATGGGTGTACCACCATCCGACTTTTTCCTTCCCCGGAGTTATAGAATAATACTTAAACCACGTTTTTAAATAAAATGTTGTTACTATTGGAACTCACTGTTTGAGTGACAGTTTCATACACTTTGTAGTAATGAGTGTAATCGTGAGATTTAAACAATCTAATAATTGATAATGGGGGTCCTAATAATCGCATAATTTAATAATTTAGTCGATTTGGGTCATTGGATTATGTTCATCACTAGTCACTAGCAAGTGTATGAATGATCCAGAAAACATAACCAAGTCTTTTTAATCTTTGAAAAGATGCTTATAAAAACAACCAAAGCAACCAAACCCAGTGAACTCACTTTTCATTTTTGGGTGCTTATAGCTTTGTTCTTCTTATGCTTTTGCGTTACAACGCAAAATGCAAAAATTTATAACGCAACGCAATGTTTTATGCAACGAAGCGTCGTGATAAAAAAAAATGGTGAGGTTAAAAACATATAATTGATGCATATAATGACTACGACTGTATTCATGATTAACCTACGTGTTTTCAACAAAAATCCATCTCCAACGATGTTTCAAGATTTTAAACGCAAATAGCTACTATTAAGATAACCTTCAAACAACACAAACAGTAGATAAAATAGTCATGCGCTTTGTGTTTGAACGCAAATGAACAAAAAGAACAAAGCTTATATTTACTGCAGCACTGCTGAGCAGAATCCGAATGTATAAGACTAATATTTCAAGTCAATAGTGAAACGCACCATAGAATTACACATATACAAAATAATAATCCTGGTTATTACTGCTGATATCGGGTCTCGTCACTATCGGTAAAAACACAAATAGAAATAATTGCATTAAAATAGTAATAATGGTGTCTGTTTTATTACGCTATACTTGCAAGCATTAAACACCTAAAGAAAGTACAAGTGTAAGCAAACTTTAATAAGTATTTATATATGTACCAATCTTATTCAATATCAGGAAATAGGAAAGAGTACACAACAAGGTTTTTGTAATAATACACAATATGCAAAGTAGGTCATGTCTGATAACGGATTTATAATTCGCAAATATGTATTGTTATTACTTATTATATTATGTATTTATTCATATTAATAGGGAAATCTTTATTTAGGTGTCATATGTTTAAGAAAGAACTAATTTGGTTATAAAATACACAGCACTTTTTTAATATGTATTATAATGACAATAAATAATTTGAAGAGCACTTCGCGTAATGTGTTAAATTTAAAAAGTTTTCGAAGATGGAAATACAGAAGTTATTACAGTATCTACTACAATTACAATAATAAGTACAGTTACAGCGTAGCCAAATAGTTCCTGAACACATGTGAAGCTTAGCTAGGAAGATTATAATAAATTTAATTTATTATAATCTTATTTATTTAATTTAATAACTAAGTGATTATTAAATCGAAGATTTTTTTTTATAATAAGAAAGTTATTAAGCAGAAAAGACAAAAATACAACTCAACGTTTTAAATTTTGATACCAAAAAATCACAGTAATGAGCAATGCCTAAGCCTGCTTTTAATTTATTAATTTAATTAATTTTTAAATATTTTTTTAATTTTAATTTAATTTATTAATCATTAAATCATAATTTGTGAAAATTCTGAGTTTTTGCTGACGTTAATAATTTGGTACAATGTTTTATTTTACATTGATCTTGCCAGCAAATCCATATTTGATTGCCTGGACAAATGCAAGCCATTGCAGCCAAATTTAGCTGAAAAAGCTGAAATGGGCGTAGAGTTGGGAACAATCCACGTCCGAAAATGAAAATATTTTCATATGAAAATAACATGCAAACGGATCCAGAAATGTGATTCACGACATATTTTTTCGATAACTCAATAGAGACACGCTTCCCACAACTTTCTTAAAAATGAGATTTGGATTTTTTCTGTTTGGAACAAATAAAAAATAACAGGAAGCATGCTTGAGCTTGGAGAAGAGGATCATCTGTTTAAATGATCATAATTGCAACATTTGAAGGGGCTTTCTAGAGAAATCATGTTTGAAAAAGTGTTCAGATATTGATGAAGGTCCCCCAAACGTAGTCCTTCAGATTTTAATAATAATAATATGAATTTATTGACGCAAAGCTAAACAGGCATTGTTATCGTCAATGTATACAAGAACAGAAAAAATATAAATATGTATATATAACAGAAAACAAATAATTGACCAATGTAAATAACAAACTCAATAAGAACAAACGAAAATGCAAAAGAAACAAAGTGAATGAAACTACAAAAAATGTCAATGGGCTAATGTAGTACAGAACTACTCATCAATTGAACAGCATTCTCTGCCCATTAATAACTGCTTCACTTATCGTTTGAATCTGTGTATATCCATCAGGTGCTTTATATTAGATGGTAAATGGTTATTCAATTTCACTGCTAAATAACTGGTGGAAGTTTCAGCTGTTTTCACTCTATGATAAGGAACTACATAGTTTGGTACGCGTATTGATTATTATCTATTCGTGTAGTTGTACATGTGTTACATATTTTATTTAGATTTTGTGTTATGTAGGTATACCACACAAGCAAGAGTATAAACAAACGACAATAAGTATCCTGAGTTTCTGAAATAATGTTCTACAACATGTTCTGTAGTCTATTTTGCTCAAGGATCTAATCGCATCTTTTTATTTCAGGAATACTTGCTGAGTGTGGACGGAGTAATCCCAAATAAGTATGCCGTATGTCGCTCTGGAGTCAAAGGGAAAGGTAGCTTAATATAGCGGCTTCAGAAGTGCCTACTTCCATCATTCTCCTTCTACCACACAGCTTGCCAGACAGCTTCCTTGTTGTTGCATCTACATGATGATCCCTATAACGCAGATGGAAATGTGGAGGCCCAAAACACACTGCATGCTTATGCTGGAGAGTATTTATAGTAATATGCACTTCCTGTGTTTTGCTTTCGTTTAAACTCAAGCCATTACTTCTGAAACATTCACCAGCTTCTCCTAATGCTGTCGCTGCATTGCATTCGATGTTGTCTCGGGTGTAGCTTCTCGTGAGCAACGTCGTGTCGTCGGCGAACAAGCACACCCTTTCACACTCAATGCTGCTCGGAAATCATTTATGTAAATAATCAATAGTAAATAAAGCAGAACATCAATCGGCTCGGAAAAGAACAAGCAGCAGTTTTTGCTACCCGTGAAGTTAGATGAAGGGCCGCGCACTGGTTCGGCATTTTCCATGCGATGTGATGCGATCCGATCCGATCAGAACCAGTGCGCGGTCCCTCATTTAACTTAAAGTGTAGCAAAAACTGCCGATTGCTCTTTTCCGAGTCGACCAAGCCGAGTCGATCCAGCAGCTCTTCTGAATTTTTTAACCATTCCGGTTACGGTGGCCAAAGGTGAACACAATAACAAACTTAAGCCAATTAAAACGTACCCTAGATCAAACAAAGACAAATGTTCTGGTATGGCGTTGTTATTCATTGATTTTATGAGACCATAACAAAAATTGCAAATGCAAAAGTGCGTAAGCAATGGTTTACTTAAGGCTTGTTCTCCACATGATTTTAATATTTTATTATTACTTTTATTATATGTAGGTACCATAAATAGTTGATTTTTTATACGCATTGCTACATTAATTAGTGAACATGATAAGTACCAATACTAAAGTTGATTATGTTTATTGATCTCATTATGGAATGTTCACTAAATTTTGTTAGATTAGTTAATGAAATAATACAAATAATTTGTTTATAGAAATAATTTTTGTGATAAATAAACATACTTTAATTTTCATATATTTTGTTTGTAGAGAATAGAAACGCTTGGAACTAAAGATTCCATTTATTATTACAATTATTATAATTACAGGGGAGGGGGAGAGCAGTAAGGGTACCAAAATTGGATCTCGCTCCATCCTAAAATTTGCCTCGGGTGGGCATTCAGTGTATTTTATCACTGCAGCGAATTCTATTGTTACAGTTCGATTAGTACCAAATTACGATTTAGTCACACCTATATAAATGTATAAACAAAGAGATGTACATAGATTACTCCTAATCATTGATATAAATATTGCATTTTAACGATTATATATGTACAGATGTAAAATATATGGATTCTTATCAAGATATAGAGATGCATCAAAATACAAGGTGCACATTTTGATATATGATGTAGACTTTGATCGGGAATTGGTTTGTTGCTAATAAATGATTAATATCTCTACAAAGATTAGCAATATTTACTAGATAATTTTGCTCTGGACAAAGGAAAGCATTAAAAGGATGACCGATCCTTAAGAATTAAATTATTAATATAATAACAATAACAAAGATGATAGGATAAATTTCAAATATCATTTACGGATTATCTATTATCTACCTCTGAGAACGAAGGTCCAAGGACTAATGATTATTATATTATTATATCTACAAACAATTATTAACTGAAAAGCTTCACTAATACCTTTGTTTCTGCTTCCCTGGAAAGATGTCTTCTGATTTTATGATCACTGGAGAACCGTTTCAAACTCGTTATGGTGGATAAGGAATCATTTTGGTGATTTTCGCGCGGTGAAAATTTGTTAAAAACGTCGAACATACGATTGGTCACAACGTCAACCATCTTCTTGAATCTGAAAATTTTAAATTTTCTATTTTATATAAAAATATCAATAATGTTTCTTAATAAGTTCTCAATTATTTAGGTTTTTTTTTTTATAAGTAAATTAAACATCTACTATTAGATATGTAATAAAATAAATGTAAGTCTTCAATTACGTAGGCAATGACAGTAATTACCCTTTGTCTTAATTGATGTAAAGTCACTGAAATTGAATTAAATCTGCTTGTTTATGACCTATAAAAATTACATATACATATATATGTTATGAAGCCATTGTATGTAGTCTTCCAATAAACCGTTTCCGCAAATCGAATTCCATTTATATTTAAGAATTTAGGTGCAATTTTATAATCATAAAAGGTATTTTATATCGAGAGTGATTCGTTCAAATATGTATAACACTTAATTATTGAGAGAATGTTTGAAGATTATGCCAAAAGGTAGATATACCTATGTATTTTAGTTGACTCAAGAAACATTTCCAAAATACAAATAGCACAAACTTATTAACTAAGTTATACCTATTCAAAACTTCTTTTAAACGGGCATTATATACCCACATTTCTTTGGAAACACAAAAAAAAAACGACTCTCATTTAACACAGGTAATGGCATTTCCTATTTTATTCTTCTCGCAAGAACAATTTCTGTAACTCAAGCTTATGATAAAATATTACCTGCTTTTAATTTAAATATAGCTTGAGTTATGGCGAAATAAACAAACACTATATGTAACACTTACTTTGACTAGTACCAAATATGACCAATATTATTCAGTATTGTGTTATTTATAATTTGATACCTAGCACATTTATATATTAGATAAGCTTCACATTAAAGATTGTACAAGATATCTAAAACGGTAATAAAATATATGATAAATGTAAACAAAAATTATGATGTGACACTAAATATCTGGTTACGAAGAGTTTCGAGAAGTTAATTACAGGCTTATTGTGAGGTTAAGTCAACCACTGTTGTTTATATTTCATGGTTTAAAACAAATACCGACGATATACAACAAAAATGTAAATAGTGACAGCAGAAATAATAATTTATTCATTAAACAATTTTTTGACGTACCCTTGCAGCGCTATAATAATATATGTCAAAACGAGTGCCAAAAATAACTGGGCAGATCCTCGAATCGTATCTATTAGACCAGGCATCACTATCAGATCCATTAGGGTAGATGTTTAAAGTACACAAATATCCCAGAGAAACTGAAAATTTCTTAAGTCTAATACCGAGAGTCTTGTAAAACTGGTAATAATTTCATCGTAGTTAGTAATCTGAGCACCCGTAATCAGCCGCTAGGACCGCGCAAATAAACTAACAGCATATTCGCGAAGGCGAATATTTTGAACTTTATTGAGATAATTATTTACAAAAAGAAAAAAATCAAAACTTGTTACGAATGCAGCCCACGATAGGCTGATCGCGAACGACGCACGCATAATAAGATTGCGAATTTACGAATGCTGAGCATCAAATAATTCGTTATCGGTCGATGAACACTGGAAATAGAAATAATTTACTATCCTATAGATTGTACAATGATTATCGCCAAATTAAGTGCAAGAATTTGTTTGAAGACAAGTTTATTATTGCTAAAAAAAAATAGGATCAGTCGCTTTTTTCTTTGAATCACGTTTAGAAGTCCCTTTAGAATTTAATTCTGTGCTAACATAACAAAAAGAGATGTACATGGACGTAAATGGTTTCTGATAGCTTTAGCGTATGGTAATCCATTTTTAAATTGATTGTTACCGTTACCACCCACCTAGAAAGCGATTTACTAGATAACGCGATGTATTAGCCTTTCTTTTGCTCCTTACCAATCACCAACTCGAGTGCGTTCACTATGTACACTGGCCGACTTATTTAATGTCGTCGTCTACAGCGTAGTGACTATCAAAACTACTAATCATTTGCATAGGTGCGCCTTCGGCTGGCGTCGGCTGTTCCAGGTAAATGATTTATTGGGGTATACAGTTGTAAAACGCTTCGCAATTATGCAAATTAGGTAGATCTAAGATTTATTTGATATCGAAATTTAATATTGTGGTTTGAACCCAGTTTGAATTGAAATATCTGTTTTACAGCTTGAGATCAAGTAACTTTTAAAACTAAAGCTCTTATTTTATGTTTAAAAATAATCAAGTGAATGTATAAATGACAAATCAAGTTATATTAATTGCTGGGTTATTTCTATTAAATATTATTTACTTTAGTTGTATATAATTTATTTTTAAAATAGGAAATGCATTAGAAAACAAAAGAGTAATACTTCATAAGTTGATTACCTTTAGTTTCAATAAATATTATTATTATTATTATAATTACCCACAGGTAAGGACATCGTAAAATTCGTGTTCCTAAGAAAATCACACATATCCTTTGTTAGACTTTTTGTTAAATGATGCTATTTATAGAACAATTATATTAAACAGAAATTTTAATCTACTACGTAAACAATTATCACATTACTAAGAATAAAACTTTCCTTTGAAATTTCAATACCCAAATTAAGAAACTCATTAATTATATGCATTTCAATCTGGGGCAATTATAAAACTCAGCCGCTTACCATAATTAGTATGAATCCTCATTGTAATCCAACGAGTAAAATTTTACTGAATAATGAGCTGATGTACTTATGTGACAGAGCAACAATTCTATAAAACTTTTTTTTTTAATATTTACCTGAGGAATGAATTTATATGATTAACAAAACTACATACTCCTCATGTTCCTAATTTCCGAATTAGAGGGAAATACTTGCAACACAAAATTATTAATAAAATTAGAACAAGTATAATTAAATATGAGTACAATTTAAAAATTTTATAAAATTGAGAATGGATTCATTCAAATATTCTTATTTTCGTAAAGACAATAACATGAGTCTATACGTTTTTTTTTTGCAGATTTATGTATTTTTTAAATATATTTATATGCATTTTAAAACATAGATATGAAAAAAATGTTAAAATTTATTGCTCAACTAAACACTATCATGTGGATATATAAGCTGGTCATTCAAAAACACTAGGCGTCGTTGGATTACACAAAGGACTAGTGGTAATTATCGTAAACGGCCGAGTTTTGTAATTGTAGGTAAATGACAAATGCAAATTTAGGCAATTCTCATAAGAGTAATGAATTTATAATTTGTGTATTAAAATTTCAAAGAAAGCTTGATTTTCAGTGATGTGATAATTAATATACTTTATTAAAATTGTTGTTTATTACAATTAGGGTGTAAATCCTTTCATTTAGAATTATTTTTTTATTAATTTATGGATATATTGTTTTGTCTATATATTTTTTTTGTTTTTTTTTTAGAGTGTATACATATTTATTTTTGCAGAATGCGTTTATTTTTTTGGTTACGCTTTACATTACCATTTTTTGTTTATATACGTTTATATATTTAATGACAGTTACGTAATTAGATTTTATATTGTTTATATTTGGAATTAGCATGTTTACTTAAATACATAATATAATCCGACTAAACATAGTTTTAATTTTTTATGAATAGCAATTTTATAGCGTTAGTTACACGTAGGTGGATCCTGCAATAGTAAATGCTAATAATTAAATATTATTGAAGTCTCCATTTAAGAAAATAGTAATTAATAAATGTTTATAATAGCTAATATTTGTTGAAGCTATAGTTTTATGAAGTCTTCCTCTGATGTTTCCTATATCCTACGTTTTTAAAACAATTAATACACAAGATTTACCACGAATACCACATTTTATTTATTTCTATATGAGTTTTAAGAGTCAAGTGGGTCCAAGTTATGAAAGAGATATTTCAATTCAAAACACGTTCAAACCGCTATATACAACGTTTACTTGTAATATTGAATAATCCATTTTTTCTACCTGATATGCATAATTGGGAAGCGTTTTACAACTGTATACCCCAATAAATCATTTACCTGGAACAGCCGACGCCAGCGGAACGCGCACGTGTGCAAATGGTAAGTAGTTTTGATAGCCACTGCGCTGTAGTCGACGACATTAAATAAGTCGGCCAGTGTACATAGTGAACGCACGCGAGTTGGTGATAGGTAAGGAGCAAAAGAAAGGCTAATACATCGTGTTATCTAGTAAATCGCTTTCTAGGTGGGTGGTAACGGTAACAATCAATTTAAAAATGAAAAAAACCATGATTTAATTCTGCGGTGAAGATTTCCTCAAAATAACTAGAGATTTATTTTCAATTAACTTTCCAGAGAGCCATATGCCTCGCTCAAGTACTACTGGTAACACGATTCGACGGTTTGAAGCAACGTTTTTTTTTTTTTTTTTTTTTAACAAGTGGTAAAAATGTTTCGGACAAGAATATAATATGTACTTTGGCGGATTTCAATCCTTCCAAAATTAGCGAAACTTTCTCCGCGACTTACTTCTTTTTAAATATCTCTACTTCCGGTTTGGTTGAAGTACAAACGATTTAAAAGGAAATACAAACGGGTACAAACGATGCTCTTTCCAATAATGTCCGTTTTTGAATATCTTACACTTGCTTACCGATATTTTTTTTAACCTTTTCTATTTTTTTATCCTTTGAGTTACAAACGAAACCGAATGTGGTACAAACGGGTATAAACGAAGTATAATCGGACTATATTAGGTTTTTTTTTTTTTAATCAAGTTGCTGGCCAAGATCACAACGGTCAACTGTGTGGCATTAGTGGCGTACAAATCTACATTTTAATAGTTATATATGCCAACGGAAACGTAGCATTCACAAATATCTTAAGGAATTAAATAATCGACCTCTTTTTCTTATATATTAACACGTATAACTTCTAACACTTTCGCTTCAATACTCCTGCAAAGTGACTCACTAAGGGTCGTTCGTGGTATTTAGAGATTGCACCTAGTATAAAGTGGTGGAGGAGGCATATGCCTTTTGTCACACAAATTCCTATAGTTTCAATGAATGTCATCAAAAAAAAAAAAATGATTTTATAACACTATGATAGTTTTTGAAAGATAGAAATCAACAAGGGGAACGATGGTCACATGAGATACACTTGATTATAACCATTGTTAATTTTTATATTCTTATTGTGTGTTAGTACGTTACAATTTAATATAGATAAATCATGCTTTTTGATACACTAACAATGATATCTCATACATTCAAGATATTTTTTGAAATTCGTTGCTTAAAAATTTTGGCACCTGTGACTTACTCAACTAATCAATGACTAGGAATTTCTCGGTGGTAGAAATTCCAAGACATTCATTGGCAGATGAATTTCTGATTGACGTATTTTGCTCCGAATTATTGGTCTAACCAAAGTCAAAAAAACAGAAATAACATTTTATCTTAAAAAATACAGCTTTGTGTCCCATATTTAGTTTGGTCAAAATCATCCGTGAAAATGTGTCTTTCGAATCTATCCTCGTCAAGTATTGCTCACATTGCTACGTAAATATACGAATCGGGAAGAAAGAGCTACCATATAACCTTTATAGTAGTTATATTTTATTAGTTGTTATTAGTAGTCCACTCGCGTAGAAACGTAAGTAGTGTATATGAAATCTTCGTAACTGTTTATTAGGAATATCTTCTCTATCCTGAGCTGCAATCTACATATATGTTTGCTTCTTACTGATTCCAATTATATAGTATTCTTTATAATCCTTTTTAGGTAATCTATTGAAGGTAGAAGAATGAATAATGGGTAACAAACTGCAAAACCAACAAAGGAAATATCTTACATGGCAATAATTACAAAATTAAATTCTCGATGACTATAAAATAAAAAAAAAAAAAATCTCGCTATAAATACTACAAAAACGATTTTTTTTTACAAAAAAAATTGTTTTTAAGGTTTTATATTTATATTAATTTGCTTGGTTTAAAGAATTTGAAGAAGAACTGTATATGTAACTGCTATCGCTTAGGTAATAAATACTTGTTGATTTTAAATCTTTTCCATTCCTTTTAGTTCCTGCGTGATTTACGTCTAATAGTAAACGTGAAAATAATAAGGTGATCCTCTTATCATTACGCAAAAAGTAAATCTAACAGTCCAAAGACCATCATAAGCACGAGATTAAAATAATGTCTGCCCGTAACTATCACGTAACTTTCAGTAATCGACACGCATCAGAGTGCAGACATGTAGATACATATGTAAAGAAAGTATTCGTTGGTATCAACTTCCATACTCAGAACTGATTTATTTATAACATTCATAGATATAGATAGGTGAATGGTTTGTATTGGGCAAATACACAGCATTGTAATATAATAATATTAACCTAGTTTATAAATTAATATAATGTATAATATAAGACAAAAAAAAAACACATTACTTTTGTGTAATACTGACCCGGCTATCTTGAGACTAGGTGGTACCACAAAAACTAGATATCGGATTATGAAACGTTGCAAATGCCGGTTATTCGTTTTGAAGATGATACGTTCCTAGATTTCTCATCTTCACTTTAAATAAATCATTTTTAAAATTTCAAAAGAAAACTCCATTTTTTATTGCAAATTTGGAGTCTCCAGAAAAAATATGACATGTTTTTTTTTTTTAAAGAAATAATAATTTGTGTTAATTAATAATCGCATAAGGAATAAACAATATGATTTTTCATTGAATTACATTGAGTTTGTTCCAACACACTCGCTGGCAGCTAGACGTCAACAATTACATGATTTACAGTACAGTTTATGAAAAATAAACATGAATCAATTTGTTCCAAAGCTTGTAACGGTGTTCTATTTTGCCGGGGTTAATTTACATCAATAGATATTGTAGAATGAAAATTAAATAAAATTTGTTTAATTATTTCTTATCACAATAAAGTAAATAGCAGCTTGTATAGTTTCCTAACTTAGCGAACTAATTCCTTGCGACACAGATGGCGCTGCAACAAATGGATCTGCAGACTAAATTCATTATACGTTTGACAGGCGATAAAAAAAAAAGGTTAGAGCTACAAGTAATAATTTGACAGAGTGCAAAATAGATTAATTAAATTGCTCTACGAGTAGCTAAGTAACGTAAGTAAGCCAGGGTTACAATCTAATTCAGACAAAAGTCGGGTATTTTGATTAAACAATTTTATTTACACACGGAAAATTATATACACAAACGGTGAGCTTATACACAGAGGGGTAAAATTAGCAGAATAAAACTCTTTATTTTCAGCGGGCCGCGAGCAAATATGCATACAACAAAAGTACAGAAAATTACATAGAAATGCAAAGCAATAACTAAGAAATTAGTTACCAAATTAACTGGCATTCAATATCGCAGTGCGGTTTAATCGTCTAGTGTCCTCATGCAAGAAATAAGTCCCTTGTCTATTTCAGGATGAGTGCAGCAGTAAATCAGATCTTTCTGAATTGACTTAGATTTTGCCTAGCTAAAAACAATAAGAGAGATTCTGCAGTTATAGCTGTCCGGTTTGCGGTCTAGCTTCTAAATAAGCTGAAGCCAATATGAGAAGCAGGTGCGTGAAAATACCAATTAAAATAAAATTTACAGGTTATGTCCTTGTTAATCTCCACGCAGTTTCTTCCACGAGAGAGATTACCAAGAGAGTCGGTACAGCAGTGTCGGATATCGGTGCTGTGTCGGCGGTCAGTAAAAGAAGCGATTGTTAACACAGAAAGCCGGGCTTATATACCACACAATGAAAGCAAAAACAGCAGATTTTCGCTAAATATTTACTACAAGAAACATGATTTCAAATGTACACAAAGAGTGTATCAACTAAAATCGCTAATTGTCAGATAGATATCAAACGTATGCGCATTATAAATCATAACGTAGCAAAGCATTCACGAAATACGCATGCGCCTGACATTCATCTGACACTCAATGTATTGAAACCTTGTTTAGGAAAATCCAATGGAATGCAATACAAAAATAAACTGTTTATACCTATATGATGATGAAGCACATATTATTTTTGACTAAACTCTTATACCATAATAATAAAAAAATACAGAATGTTTTCTATGGAAAAATTTGTTTTAGTTATTTACAACTAGCAGTGTCGTGTCTTTTTCAGCAGTCGGGTACCGATCTGGTGCACTACTCGGGTACCCGGCCCTATGATTGAGTATCCGAAATCAGGTACTACGCGAAATAGAGCATCACCGAAATTAGTGGTGGACTTACAAGGGAACCTCGCGAACTGTAAATCGCAGATTTTGATGAAACTTTATCAGTTTGTAGACTCGATGGAGTGTTGCACAAGGATGCTTTCCGTTGCTGCGGAACTTCAACTTTAGGGGGTGCAATTCATCCTTGCAATTTGGCCCAAATTTTGTTTTTTCTGAATAACTTTTAAACGGTAAGAGATAGAAAAAAGTTTCAATGGCAGACTTGTACCGTTTAGTCAGCCCTTTCGATTGGTATAAATATTTATATACAGAGTGTTCCAATAAACGTGGAATGACGTATGTTGTGCTTATTTTATCGAATTTCAGAAATCGGTTATAATGGCCTTTTTTGTGATCAAATAGTCTATAGGAAGGTAATTTAAAAAATTGTACAGGGTGTCCACAAAAATATAAATTTTGGCATATTTCCTTATTCTAAGGAGATATTCTGTATACTGGTATGTGACTGCATTTGCATTGTCGAAAATCAGTGTAGTAAACTTATACCAGGGCGCTAAAATGGTTTATTACGTGATGGTTTTCGAGTTATAAGCGTTTGGATGTATTGTTTAAGATTATATATCCCGACGGCGGCAGATGCAAACCATTAGGTCACATAATAGACCTACCTTCTACTATTTTTGGAGAGCTGTGACTGCGCGAACGTCTCACTTCAGATATTTTTTTTTTATCCGGGACAGTTGGCCAGAATAAACTTGGCCACATATCCTCGGTGCAATGTATATACAAAAACCCATTTTTATTTGAAATTCAGTTCATATTAGTTTTGCAGGTGGCAGTAGCTAACATGGTTCTATATCAATAGCAAATATTATTCATCTGCTAATACTTTCATATAGTCATAATGAAAACAAATAACACAAAATAATCCAGTGAAATAGAATTGCATGATGCGGTGAGGAACTCTAATCGATATACAAGTGTTCGCGAAAACATCGTTCGCAGTAGAAACTAATAGAAGCATTAGCATTTGAAGATATGGATCGTTCTCAAGTTATTGCAAATAGTCAGTTGAAGGCGCGCCTTCATCGTTCCTACGATTTAGGATGATGCTGAAGAAGAGTATGAGGAGACATGCGCTTTGAAGATGATATACATTACTCCAGATTCAAAAGGAGAGCTGTTGGGTTTTACGAACTGTAAGTTCTGTAAAAAGCAAATTTAGGGTGAGTGTAACATCGGTTCAGCGGCTGTATCGATGGGAAAAGTACATAGAAAGGGGTGGTGAAGGATAGGGATAAATGGCTGGAAATTGCCAAAAACCGTATTATGTAAATTTCATCAGCATGGCATTAAGAACGCCATAGTAATACGATATAGACCTGTTGGCAGTGGGTGCTAGAAGGAAACGGCATCATTAGGCTGGAAAATTTCAGAGCATCGAAAAACTTGATTTTGCAACTTAAAAGAAACAATAAAATTACCTCCAGAAAGATAACTAAATATGTTGGCCGAACCTATGGACAGGAGATAGCGAAACTGGAAGCGATGGCTACAAACTTTGTCAATTCTGTAAAACCGTACATCGAACCGTACATGTCTATAATGCAGACGAAAGTGGATTTAATTTGGAATTGCATTCTGGTCGTATCTTAAGTTACGTTGGAGGCAAAGCTGTTGCATGCACTGTGCATTCTGTATCGGCTACAAACATAGTTACAACAAAATTGCCTATAATATCAGCTGCAGGAAAGCTTGTATCACCATTACTCTTATAGTCTTGAAAGAAGCAGGCGGTTATGTTTGGTCCTAAAGTTCGCGACCAATTATTCCAAGTTAGGCTGCGTTCCGAGTGGTGCATAGTGCATATTATGCGTCTGATGTGACGATACATGTATGCGTGCATAAAAAGTTTTGCCGCGAAATCAGTTTAGACCCTGACAGAGGGTAGAATGGAGCATACAACGCATAGAAAAAAACGTAATGCAATCTATGCGTAGCATATGCACAACAAGTAAATCAGAACGCTCACAGTGTTCTATGTCTTTCAATGCACGCATCGCATAAAATGCGCGACTCGGAACGCAGCCTTAGTATAGTCTTACATACATCCAAACGCGTATAATTCGAAAACTATCACGTATAACTATTTAGCGCCTAGTATAAGTTTACACTGATTTTCGACATACAATGCAGCCACATAACAGTAGACAGAGTATCTCTTTAGAATAAGGAAATATGCTAAAATTTATATTTTTGTGGACACCCTGTACAATTTTTTAAATTATCTTCCTATAGACTATTTGATCACAAAAAGGCCATTATAACCGATTTCTGAAATTCGATAAAATAAGCACAACATACGTCATTCCACGTTTATTGGAACACCCTGTATATGAATATCTATACCAATCGAAAGGGCTGACTAAACGGTACAAGTCCGCCATTGAAACTTTTTTCTATCTATTACCGTTTAAAAGTTATTCAGAAAAAAACAAAGTTTGGGCCAAATTGCAAGGGTGAATAGCACCCCCTAAAGTTGAAGTTCCGCAGCAATGGAAAGCGTTCTTGAGTAACACTCCATGGAGTCTACAAACTGACAAAGTTTCATCAAAATCTGCGATTTACAGTTCGCGAGGTTCCCTTGTTAGTTTCCCTTCTCGGCAGAGCGTGGATAAAAAAAAATCTTTTGAATTTAAATTTGAGCAACGAGCCTAACAAGGATTTTGCCGGATTTTAAACAATCTTATGCAAAAAGTGCCAATATAGTCAAAAATGATTAAAAATGAACCCTCATATCAATCTATTTTGCGCTGCTTTAACCGCTGTAATTAAAGGTGTTCGATTTTGCGGTAAATACCGCCGCAGTGGACACTAGCCACAAGGGTTGCCACCTTTCATATGTGTTCAGCAAGGACAAACATGGGGAGAAGGAAGATCAGGCTCAAATCATTAAATTAATAATGGCATAATCTATCATTCCTTATTCATTCAGTAGTGGGACTTTTCTTTAGGTCACAACATTCATTCCGTTTTGTATATATTATCTATATCCGAATAGGATATCACCTTTGTTTTTTAGCTCTACAGAAATGAGCCCTTGCGAGGACTTTCTTGTCAAAGGAGGACAAGAGGACAATCTCAAAACAAGGACAATCCTCGCCAAACGAAGACAGGTGGCAACCCTAGTGGACACCCACATTCTTGTACTTATGTTAGTAAAAGTCCTAAAATCCAAAACCCTATAAAATATTTGAATGTTATTCCAAAATGTGCAAACATAAAAAACTTAACAAACTCGCAAAACGGTTAGTTTATAGTTTGAATGAACCAATAATAACTTATCAAAAAACGTTTGTTATATATTTCCGATATGATGGTTATCCAGCAGTTTGGGATAAAATAGATAAGTAGGAATGATCCTATAATCAATGGGCACCTCATGGCCCAGATTTGACAATTTGAATTTTTTATTTTTAAGGAAGGCTGAAGTTTATGCTAACATAACGTGAATATTTGAAGCACATAATTCATCAAACATCAATGCATTCCAGTTTAGCCAAGCATGTACCAATAAAATTAAACTCCCTTGATGTATTTCTTAAAATTACAATTAAGAATTAGGAGAAGATGGATTTATAAATAGCAGAGTAACAAGGTATATTTTTTTATGTATTTTTGTTTGTGGGTATAAAAAACAAGATAAATAAAATTAATGTGAATAAGTAACTATATAAATTTGTTAGCACTATTTATTCTTTTCCAAAAAATGTCTCTTTTTACCATAAATTATACCGATTACGCGCTTTTTAAAGTAATATTTTTTTTCTCATGTTTTTGGACAAATATACTTTTTTTGACTTTTCGTTTGATGTTTGTGAGTAATTAATACAGTTTATTTTTGGTTTTATACTTCATCAATAAACCTGAAACAACGAAAAACTACTTTATATAACTCATCAACTTAAATAATTCTATAAGTAGGACGTTTCCGGTTACCTCTGCTAAATTATAACAGAAAGCCAGGCGTAACCGGAAGAGCCTGTTTCTTATATCCCCAATAGCGCAAGAAGAAAACTTTTGATGGAAACCAAATAAAATCTTATCCGTAAAGATATTCACACATAACGTAGATGTAAAAAATTATAGTGTTTAGACTAGAAATATCTAGCATACGAATATTTTACGTTATTTCCCCATCTGTTTTCCTACGTTTTTAAAGAGTGATACCTATGCACTACGCTTAACAACATTTGTTGTTGTTTAGAAAGACGTCTCTTGATCAAGAAAACTTCAACCCTCTAATCCATTTGCACGTTTTATTTGCACCTGACCGTATATCTTGTATCCATAACAAGTTTTCCTAATTTTTTCTAGCGACTCACACATTACGTCATTCAGGTTCTCCATAAATATATAAACACAAATGTCAAAGATGTATACGTTTAAAAATATAAGATATAAAGCAAGGTTAATATAGCAGTGATTCTTCCACACTAGAGAACTGCGCCATATATTATTGGTGTTGCCACATGTCGATTTTTCCTATTGCTGCAGATAATCAATTAAACAAAATTTCCATTCAGCTGTACATTAAGCAAGATATAATAAACCCAAAAAGAAATTACTTCAGCTATCTAATCAGATTATATAACAAATTTGTCGCCTCACATGCTACGGATGTAAAGACTTCTTAATTAATTTAGTAATTGTAATTACTAAATTTTAAAGCGTGAAACATTTAAAAATAACTAACCTTCCTATTACTTACAGTATTAGTTTCGAAGGTTAAGATTAACGCTTGCATCATTCTTGAATATTTATCGTTATGTAGATATTTGCTATTCATATTTATATAAGTTCATTAACAAATTAAATAATTTCCTCACTTGTAGTAATAATACGCTCAGAAAAATATGTGCATTGATTCAGCCGAGAAATTGTAAATTCAACAACAATTTTTGTTTGAACGAAGATTCATGTTAACTTATTTTTGTTGCTTGAAAAGTAAATTTGTTGAAGGAAACACCGATTTGTGTTAAAATTTGGGTTAATACCATTAATTGTTTACTCGATTCATGAAATACATATACATCATCCAACAGTTAAATTGATTTTATATGTATAACCCACAGGTGTGTTGGCAATATGAAATATTGTATTTTATACAAAATAATAATTGTTTAATATTAGTAATATTTTATTTATGTAAATCAATTACAATTTATTGTAAAACTAAACAATTATTTTATTCATTCCGAATACCCTTTTTTCTTTTATAATCGAACAATTTTGATGTATTTCTAAATAAAAATACTTATCAGTCTAGAAATGTCATCAGACTCAACGCTATTTTTTTTTGTTGCATCAAATCAAAATCTTTAGCAATTACCACAGTGCGAATACCGAAAATAACGAACCAAAGTTGCCTCCCGTTGCCCCACAGGGACCTCGTGCCAAGACCGCCACCTTAACATTCACATGTGATAACCTTTATGCCAAGTAAATATGAAATTGCCTAAAGGGACGTCCCAATACAATCGATACTCGTAAGGTATGGAATATTTTGTTCCAATATAAGTATTTTTGTACTCGATTAATCTTTCGATACGAATATGACATCGAATTATTATTCGTGGTATTTGAAAAAATACTCAAATAGCTACACAAAGAGACCTTTATTCAGAAATTTTATTTTGTATGCTAATGAATGAATTACAATGAATAGTACGTTTTTCTCCGTCACCCGCTAAATGTCTGATAAATGAGAAAATTTAAATTTCCGATATAAATACTTCTATTAACTTTCAATGCATTTTCTACTAGATTATAGTAACAAAAATTCGCGTTTAAATATTGTAGTATGTTGCTTTACATCTTCAGGCGCGTATAAAGTGAGGAAAGGAGGGTAATGGGAGTAATTACCCCTCCCATGATTATACTATAATTTCAATTTAAAATTATATCTAGAAAAAAACAAACTTTTTTTTTAGTTAAAATAAAAATAAAATGGTAACACTCATAAATGGAGCAGGAAACCAATCTATGTGCAACAAAATAAAAAAAGTAACATATTTCACATATATTTATGTAGATTGAACTTAAAGGATGCGTGCTTATGGTACCACATACTTCATCCGATGATAATATGTAGGACAAATATATAGTAAATACAAAGTCATCAGATAATCATGATGACAAGAACTAGGTAACTTCATCGAAGCCCTATTTTGAGTTATCTATAATTCCACCATGTCGAAAATGGATAGAATGCAATGTAAAATCTAGGTATCTTGCAGTATATATGCCATGTGACGTCTATTCAACTTTGTTAAAGTTGATATCGGAAAAAATTATGTGGAGAATATGAATTTGTAAAACTTAAATTTGTCTTTCTCTCATGAAACTGAGTTATTTATGTAATTCTTACGTTCAGGCAACGATATGTCCTAATAAGATGTTATTTTATACCTCATTTTGCAGAGATTTTCTGATTGAAAATATTACTTGATAAAGGCAATATATTAAAAAACGTAAAAAACGCAGAAAATGGGTTTCAGTTGATGGAACAACAAAACAACATTTTGCATTGCAAAGTTAAAGCCAAAGATTTTAAATTCAAGTAATTTATTAGTTTATGTTATCAAACAAAGCCTTTTGGGGAAAAATATATTTAATTTTTGTATGTTTATTTGTATTACATAACCCTGTCTTCGTCTTCTTCTGAACTCCATTATACTAATATAAATTTTAATCCTGACATTTCACATTTATTCCCATTATAGACAACTCGATATTATTTAGTCTACGTCTAATGTAGCGTTCCTTTTGGCGTCTGGCTCAGCTCACGTAAAGTGAAGCGAACTAAGCTACTCACTACAAACTCAGCAGATTCAGTTGTAAATGGAACGGGTTCACACTCACATACGTCTCACATTGGTGCTTCTACCAGCTTTATTAATTTTATTCAAATTTGTTAGTGTGGTACTGATTGTTCATGTTGTTGGACTGGAACCATTTACCTGTGCGTTGCAGTGCTGCCAATGTCCGGGTAATTATCTGACTTTCGGATAATTCTGCTTACCTTCGGAGAATTTTTGAATTCAACGATTTTTCGAATAATTTCCGATAATTTAGGGAAAAAAATAAAAAATAATGTAATATTTTTTGTTAAGGAATCTATACTTACTTTCGCTCGTGCCAGTGATTATAATCAAGATTCGCTAACTACCAATAAACGAAGAGATGAATTTCAAAAATTTGTAAATTCTATTAAATAAACATCAAATATAGAGTTTAATTCACATTTCAGTTGTTTTATTTATCAACTAACGAAACATTTCCAAATGTATAGTTTGACATATCTAACTACTATAAAATAGTATCTAAATCTAGTAAGTATTGATTTACGATGGAAAACCCTCATTTGTCTAAAATTTCAATATATCTATATAAAATACGAAAATCGGATAATATCCCAATAATTAGCATTCGATATTTAGATAATTTCGGATAAATCGAGTTCAAAATTTTCCACTGTTTACATTGGCAGCACTGGTGCGTTGTTCTGCGACATATATACTCTGTTCGTTGTCGTGGATTGTATTGTATTTGCTTCTTTATTTATATTATTCGTTGCACGGTACAAATAATACGGTATGCTCGTTTTGAATCTCAAATTCGTCAAGTCCGGTCAGATGACGTAATTAAGGAGCGTATCGAAAACAATAAGATACATGTATGGTAAATAGCAAAATGTTAAAATCCAAATTATTCACAACCACCAATTAATGTAATTCAAATACAGCTTTGATTTAAAAAAGCCCGTTTTAAGTTGAAATTAACTTTATCTATCTTGTCGCCATCTAGTAGCGCTCGTGTTTATTTCTACGATTGTACCGACTTTCGTGTGTGTTTACAAAGTGTTTTCGTGGTTTTTCTAGAAAATTTAATTGTGAAAACACCTTAACGTTTTTAAAATATGTTCCGTAACCCCGTCCGGATTTTTTAAACTTACCTTTCGCATTAACAAAACCCTCACGGTCGAAATCGATTTTAATATAATAATAATCATATATGTGCCGCCATTTAATGCTCCTATCTGACGTAACTTCGATATGCGCGTAAGCATACCGTATTATTTCTACATGATTCGTTGCTTTTTTCCTCTATGTCCCCACCACTTCTGAGGCAAACTCAGTTTACCTGCATATGCTTTTCAATAGACTCACAAATGGAAAGGTGGGGGGTGTAAAATCTCACTTACTGTGACGTCACCGAACTGAGACAAAACAAATGGAACATGCATTTAACTGAGTCACGGCAAGTGAGGTGAGCTAAACTGAGGTTCTGCCAAAAGGAACGCTACATTAAAATTCTTATCCACTTGCGCGCCCCTGGACGTCATTGTTGACAAAGCATTGCAGGGTCGGATGTTAGAAATGAAGTAATCAAATAAAAAGAATCGGTCTTTGTATTGCACAGAACGATATAGTCATAACTCTTGAACCCTAATTAGAAGGTGGTGTGTGTTCGTGTCAGAATTTTGAAAGTCTACAATAAAACCTTTCCACCGAAGTGGTTGCATTTTCATTAATTTATTTGAGTAAGAATCACATTATTTCTATTTTATACTATAAAAATATAAATAATGATTTGTTTCACAAAAAGGAAAGAATGTGAACTCAATTATCGTAAAACACTTGCAAATACATGTATCACTTAATCATACATTATTTTACTAAAATCGTGTTTTTTATTACTGTAAGCTGTTCAGGAATATTTACAATATAATTAGAATAAAGAACCCATAATTTTATGTGTTTTTTTAATCTATTTTCCTACTTCCTTTAAAATATAAATTACGCCACACGTTTGAAAATTCCCGGCAACAGCTTTACAAGATGGCAGCTAGACTTGAAGGTCATTCAAAACGGACCACAAAAGAACAAAGGATTTTACGAGCTTGTCCGTAGTGATAGTATACTCTGGTTATACGAAGAAATTCGATCTGCAGCATAGCCTCCTCGATGACTCAGGCATCAGCGGCGCCTGCTAGCCGTCAATTCATTACTATTTCTTTATTTATATATTTTGCAATAAAACTTGATTGTGTATTAAATAAATTAACCAAAAAATAAGCTTTCCTTTAATTTTTATTTTACACCGCAACTGTATATTAACTTAGAAAATTGCAATAAGACGAAATATAAGGCTGAAACTGCACAATTCATAGAAACAGTTAATACTGCAAATAGTAATTTTTAACATTTGTGTTATAAGAGTGTTTCGTAGGTATTTTAATAATATTCCTATTTAAATACATTCGCATACTATTTTTTTTTTTTTTTACTCTTAGAGAGATTTTATTTTGGAATATTTAATATATATTTGTGTATTGCATTAATAGTGTTAATAATCAAAACGCAAAAGAAATTTGTATTAGGTATTAGGTGATTCTTGACTCTGTGTGAATAAACAGTAATAGGGAAATGAAAGTAAATGGTCCAATTTCTCACAAATTCTTTTATTGACGACAATCGGTTTGATCCGATCACGGACATCCTCAGGTTAGCTGAAGACCCAACAAGAAATATATTTATTTATTTATTAACTTGTTTAATAATTTACACAATTTTAACCACTTTATTAAGTATAACTTAAGTCTAAATTGTGTCATGTTAATTTCTTCCTGGGTCTTCAGCTGACCTGAGGATGTCCGTGATTGGATGAAACCGGTTGTCGTCAATAAAAGAATTTGTGAGAAATTGGACCATTTACTTTCATTTCCCTATTAGGTGATTACTTTTATATATACTTTATATTTTTGCCGTATGTTGACTACATTGCTAATTTTTTTAAACTAGGATGACGTTTACTTTAAGTTTGATTTGATTCGATGTACTGGGAAGCATGATGTACTTGAGTTAATTACGTCAATCAACTGACAATGAGTTGAATTGATTCACTTAGAAAAAATACGGGCGCAATCTCAGGTAACAGAACATGGACGTTACCGTAGCAATTGGTGAGAACTGCAAAGGTGACATGCCCAGAGACACGTCCATATCGTTCTGTGACCTGAGATTAAGCCTGTATATACGCGAACAATACATTTCGCTACTTGCGCATATATTTATAGAGGCAAACCAACGCCGATTAGATATCAGGCCTATACTTTGAGTGGGGGAGTACTCCAAGAATTAAAAGTTGGATCATAAACATGAAACATGATATCTACACATTCTACACGGCTTTGCAGATGTTTTCTTAGGATTTACATTTAATAAAAAATTGTAAGGAAAGATCTCGTAGAAGAGTACGTATCTGAAAAGAAATAAATAAATAACCGCAAATACATGAGAAAAGATTATAACAATCATTTTCTTATAATTGTTGAAAAATCTCTTTTAATAAAGTTTTTTGGCTAGGAACTTTGCTGAAGTACTACTTTTCAAATTCAAAAAAATAATAATTTTAAATAAACAGTAAAAAATGATTGCACACAGAAAAATAAAGTAGGCATAATAACTAGTTGCAATTATAGGAATCCGAACAGCTGCTGAGTCACCTATATATTTAGCATATTTATACATATATTCATTTTCGATGTAGTAAAATTTTTAAATTAGGTGATATATAAATAGTTGATTTAAATAAAAGAATTATTAAAGTGACTAAACTTTAGTTGTTATATGATCAACTAATAACTTGTATACAAAACTTCTAGTACTATAGGTGTTTTATCTATGCTATAGTTAGACAATCTGGCTAAGAAGATTGTCCATATTAGCCGAAAAAATGTTCAGAAAGATATTTTTTTTGATTAAATCAAACGTTTACGTCTTAATCACATGTCCTCCATAATGACAAATATGGAGTGTATGGATTTTTGGAAATAATTCATTTTTATTTCATTCAAAAATAATCATGGCATTTCGTTAAATCGACGGAGTTTGTTTATTATTTAAAGCAAAATACTTCTAGTCGGCCGCTGAAACTAACGCCTTAAAAAAAATCGTTAAATTAAATATTCATTTAAATGGGGAATATTTGAAATTTGATAAGTCAAATATATATATTTAAATTAACTGAAATGATTTGATTAATTTGAATAAATTTTTTGGTTGTTATAACTAAATTATTTCAGCAAAATTATTTTGTGTTCTGGAATCAAAATTCCCGTTGGAATTCCCTTTTTTAGGCAAATACAAACTTTTTTTAATAAATCAAAATAATAGGCAGGTTGGTACACCACGACGGATTGATTTATTTTAATTAAAGCAAGTAAAAAACAAAATACAAAAAATCAATAAAATTTAAAAAGTTATTCAATACTGTAAATATTTTCCATTAAAATACTTTATTCCATTAACTGAAAAACACGAGTTTACCTTATAAACAACGTCTAAACTATCTAATCCAAGTCTATTTCTTTTTTTCTGTTTTTTATGCCATTGCAATTGAAAAAAATGCATTTTGTTGCCGCACTTGAATGTAGAATACGTAATACTATTAACGCTACTTAACCGCTTTTTTCAATTACTGTTATTATGTATTGTAACGTTTTTCTATTCTTAAAACGTTCTCGGGGTTTAGAAAAATACACAGGCGATATATTTAAATTAACTTGATTTATTAACACACTTACGGTACTTAAAATCTATTAAATAAGATCAAAATAAACACTAAAATTCTAAAATTAAATCAGTTAATTACTAATGTCTTAATTTATGTAAACGATTTATTTGCACCGATATTTATATCACACGTACTAATTCGCTCTTATTTATCTCCACTTGTTGTCCGCACTATTCAACTCTTATCGACTGACTGACTGACCAATAACCACGCGTTATTTTATATCTGGCGCCGGAATTACGAGATTGTTCGCGACACATCTAGGGCATGTTTCTAGATTCAGAAGAATTATCACGAATCTTCGACCCGGTACTGCCCTCTGTCATTCCTCGTACGTAATTCTTTCTTCCGCTATGCTAGCGCCATCTATGGGCGGCTATCGAAACCGCCAGGTTAAAAATTGGCGCTCGTTACAGTATTTACTTTACATTGTAATGTAATTAATGATTGTATGACAGGGTTGCTGTTTATTTTAAAGTTATAATGCAAAACCTTTTTACATGTGAGGAAGAAAGAGTAAAGCAATCACTAATAAACGTCAACAAAATCGTGTTTCATAAATAGGTATAGCAAGAGAAAACAATTTCCGGGTAGCTTGGTAGTAAAGAATTAACATCCGGCGGTAGCTATTGCCGCCAGCCGAAAAAATACCTAAATTCTTTTCTTTTATTGTATTCCATAAAGCCCGATATTTACAATAATCCCGTAAAAATTGTGTTCACGTCATATTTTTCTTCACTACTAAAGTTCGCGGAAACGTTTTTCTCTTGTAGGACACACGATTTTGTGAAACACCCGCAGTTTTACCTTCGACCTATGTCGAATATATAAAAAAAACGCGGTGTTAAATAAAGTAAGTATACAACAAATCGCAACGAAATGATCATGTTACCGGATCATATAATCTCAATGCGCATGTGAAAGGGATAAGTTACACGATGCTTGCAAAAATGAAAACTTTAATAAACGATAGTCTTGACTAGAGTGGTTAGGCGTGCCTGATTACACGGGCCGTACTCGCTTAGCGCTATACAGAACGCTTAGCCATAGTTTATCTTCAAGGCAGTAAAAACAATCCCTTCGATTCGTGTGTCTAATATCTAGTATCAGTGTTAGTCGAGTCAATTATCCGTTACCGTGTCACGCATTGTAAATGTAATACAATGTCGGGCATAGAAAATCCCGGAAAACACCATTGTTTCATAATGTAGAAAAGTATATCCGTGAATTCCAGGATTTACATTATGGTGGTGCCAAAATAGTTTGTACAGAGTGCGATAAACAGTTAATGTGCTGGCACAGATTGAACTACACATTGGTGGTGATGCATCTGATCCGTTATCCGCCTACAAAGATTATTATAATTATGCGTGTGTTACATCCGTAGATGTTGAACGGTCTTTTTCAAAATATAAGCATGTTTTATAATCGCGACGAAAGTGTTTTAGTGAGAAAAATCTTCAAAGACTTAATGCTACAAACTTTTCAGCAATCCTTCAGCATTTCTGCTACTTAAATTATGTAAGGGGCTAATATATAATATTTATAGTTAAATAAATAAAAATAATCTTTCCCGGCACTGTATTGTATACATGTGTTAAACGTTAATGTCACATATATGAAACTTAGAGTACTGACCTGGCGCGCAGACGAAAATTGTCCACTCCAGTCATGACGCTATCTCTACTCATACTTTGTTTATCACAAACTTTCGTGCAGGTTTCTCTAATAAGCAGTACCTTCCATAGCATCCTTACATCTATATTTCACTCTTCGGTTTATGGGGCTTCATTTTATGACCAACGCAGCATTTTCTCAAAATTCGGCAAACGGGGTTAAAATAAAATCTCGTTTATTTTAGAGATATTGCGAAAATTAAGAAAGTAATTGGTATAAAAAGCAATCATATTATTTTGTTATTTCTAGTTTATTAATTTAACAAACCCATTAATTTCACTTAAACAGTAAAGTACTCTTCAATTAACAAAGTGCATATTATTAAGAAATAAGCATTACGCTAACCACAATTGTAGTTAATTTAATGTAATTATTATGTTCAAATTACTTTTTTCCCAAACCTAGCCCACACTTTTGTAAATAGGTTCTGTGATCTAAGCATTATTATTATGGCGAAGTTTTCTATCCACATAGTTACGTTGAATATGTATATGTGCTACAGCCATTGTTGTAAAGATAGCGCCTCTTCTATATCACTCAAACCCGGTTATAAACAGTTGATTTGATGCATTTATCGCAAAAACATTGTATATCGGCAAAGGAGAATTTGCAAACGACACATACAGAACAAACAACTTCTGAAATTAAGAATCCTTTATTCCTTGATCCAACAGTTCAGCTTTACTGTACACAAAATTCTACTGAAAATTCACCATTGCATTTGTGGCAAGCAATATGCAATTTATCCTCCTTTTATAGGTAAGTTATGTCAGCATTGTAGTAACAGTTTATTGAAAAGTGAAATTTTGTGGTAAGATTTGATATTAAATTTGATCAAAGAATAAAAGAGCTGCCGTAACAGATAAAGCAAGTAATTCTGACAAAATTATTGTTTGAAATAAAATTGGAACGCAGTAACCTCAATTAAATATTTAGTAAAGTGAAGCACAATACATATTTTACTTAAAACAAAAATATTGTTATCATAAAAAAATATATATTTCAAATAAGAAAATAAATCTAATTGTTTCAACAAAATGTTGTTCTTCTGTGTGTTATTTCTATTTGAGTCAATAAAATTTATTGTTTGAAGTAAATATTCCATTTGATCAATTTTACAAAATTTTATTTAAACTAAACATATATATTTCATTATTTTATGTAAGTATTACATCCATTTGACCCAATAAAATTTTTATTTGAGCAAAATATTTTATTTGTTTAATTCTATTAAAAATATTGTTAAAACAAAAAAAAAATTGCCCATATTTAAACAGAGATTTTAGTCAATACCAAAAAATTTAGTTGAGTCAACCAAATGAGGTTTTTCAGTGTATCATAAATAGCACCATCAAAAGAAGGGTGAAAGAAAAATAGTTAAGGGTGCTCTAAAAAAGGTTGTTAATCTATTTCTATTCTAATACTTCTAGCATCGCCATAAAAGCATGGATACTTTAACATCAATGGAAACACTTTGATGTTAAAATAAATTCCAGCTTTTAAATATTTTTCGCTTGTTTTAATATATAACGAACCGCAATTATCCATAGGGGTAGACGACACTTACGGTTATTAATTTGTTTTGGAGTATTGGTGGAAGCGTTTATTTATAGCAATCATATGTGACATTATCTCTTCATTGAAGCTATACACCTTTTCAATAGCGGCTCGTAATAATTGTACGTAGGGGCTCTCAGTTTTTAACATAACTAAGGTGGTGTAAATAGCGGAAAATATAAAAAAAATGACCAAACAAATACAAGATTCATTTACGTGGCTACGTGGCTTGGTATTTAAATCTAAGACGAACAATGCATTGTGTCAGTCAGCCAGTATTAATACTCAATGTATGCGAAATTAAAAAAAAAAAAAACTTCCAAACAATACAACACACACAAACAGAATTGATAACGAAATTCATTGAAAAAGTCAAACGGAATTTGTTTTAAGCAAACAACTGGAAGTGCGGGTAAATGCCATTGCCACACAAAATTTGGTATCGGTAGAATATAATGTAAAAAAAAAACTAGGGTAGATGTCAACATCTGAGCAAAAGGCGCTAACCGAATTGCTTGGGGAATTGTTGTAAATGTAAAACGAACGTCAAAGCACATAAAAGTAGCACAATAATCTGTTTAATTTTCATAAATAACTTGAAAAACAAAGTTGACCTCCTATGTATGGTTTATACAAACCCACAAAAATTATTTTAGTTTGGCTATGGTTCCATAGATGGCGAAGTAATTAGTATGCTTTTTTTTGTTAAAAGTAACAGGTGGCACCAGCTACGACTCCGAAACATATTAAGCTTTTCTGATGGAGTGAAGTCAGTGTTCGTATATGGGAGGGAAATTCCCTTTTTAGAGGGAATTTTGAACGTTAGAGGAAAAAAGTTTTGTTTTAGAGGGAATTTTTGGATAAAATATTACTATTGCATCGATAAAAATAAATTTAATTTTTATTATTTTTGTATTTTGTTATTCATTTACTTTAGTTAAAATTAATCTGTCATTGTATCGGTACATTTATTCTAATTTCGTAAGTAATTTATTAAAAAAAGTTAATAAGTTTGTATTTGGCGCCAAAAAAAGGGAATTGCAGTGTCAAAACGGGAATTTTTCGTGTCGGCGCCGGGAATTGCCGATCACTGAGTGAAGTAAAGGGTTCGTATATTATCGGCATTATGATTTTACGGCAACTAAAAAAATCATAAAGGGGTAGACCTGGGGGTAGAATCTTAATAGGAAAAATTTCGCCCAATTTTCCATTGGTTTTTGGTGCGCTGTATGCATTTAGAAAGCTACATTATCGATGTGGCGTTGATTTGTAAATAACTTATAATGCCTCATCCACTTGCGTTTAAACTGCGGTGAGTCAAACCAACAACAAGATCTAATGTTGTTGAAGGATTTCGATGTGTTTCTGATCACAAACGGTCGAAAGGATATGGCTAGACCAACGTGCAAATATTTTACAGCATCAATTTTTTTTAATTTCTCCGGAACTTGACGTGCTCAGTTTTACTTTACGCATGTTTATGCACATGTGGACAAAGCTTAATGTAGTGCGTGATGATGGTTGGAGTGGGCGTGTTCATGCCATCATGTCGTACATGTTTTACGTCGAAGATTATTTTGTTGTTATAGTCCAAGTCTTATAGTTATTATTGTGGTTATTGGTCGTTTTTGGTTTAACTTTGCGTTATTTTATTCTCATTACGATTATTATAGAAACTCAGTGGCATTTGTTTTCATTGTATTAAAATGATTAACGATTTATTGTGAACAAAGGTCAGTGATGTGAAATTGCGAACTCAACAATTTACAAAAACATTATTTGCGTACACGATATCAAAAACCCATTAATTCTTCTGTATTGAACTGTCCTAACACTGTGAAAGGCACATCGGTATGCATAACTTTGCTCCGATGCTGTAAACTTTATATATTATTTCAGTGTTGTGTTTATATATCCACATTTTATCATATTGTGACGAGCGCCAATTTTTAAACTGACGGTTCCGATAGGCGCCCCTAGATCGCGCTAGCATAGCAGAAGAAAGGCCTGCGTACGAGGTTCCAAAGAGGAACAACAGAGGGCAGTACCGGGTCGATATTCGTGACTATTCTCCTGAATCTAGAAGGACGTGTGACTGCAAAAATCTCGCAATCTCGCGCCAAATATAAATAACGTGTGGGGATTGGCCGGTTAGTCAGTCAGTGGATACGAGTTCAATTGAGCAGATACGCAAATAACGAGTGGAGATAAATACGAGCGAATTAATACGTGTGATATAAATATCGGTGCAAATAAATCGTTTACATAAATTAAGACATTAGTAATTAAGTGATTTAATTAATAAGTGATTTTTAATAGTAAGTAGTGAGTGATTTAATTTTAGTGTTTATTTTAATCTTATTTAATAGATTTTAAGTAGTCCATAAGTGCCTGAATAAATCAAGTTAATTTAAATATATCGCCTGGGTATTTTTCCAAACCCCGACTAAGGTTTTAAGAATAGAAAAACGTTACAATATGTATGTGTATATACTAAATATTTTCATGACTGTAATAGTATAGTTATTACAAACTGTACTATTACAGTACAAGTATATAAAATAATCCATTTGAATGTACCGCCAGATTAGTTGTAGTTCGGTGTGCTGCCCTCGGTGGCGCGCAACCTTGTCGAAAAGTAGAGCATTAAGTTTCCGCTCCCAGGGGTAGACCGCAAACTCGAAAAGAGAAAACGGGAGATCGAAATTGGATATGGTAGAAATACCATTTCGCGGGTTCGCAATTGGATTATCCCGACGTTCTGATTCTTTTAGCGGTAAAGCGCCAGCATGAATTTAAATAGGAAATAAGCGTTAATAGGTTAATTGTTAATGTGAAAGATGTAAGATAAGATATACAGAACTGTTGGGCAAACAGAAACACACAAAAACAAGAGAAATAGTAGAGTCAATATATATCAAAAACAATTAAAATGCTTATATAATGATAAAACAGACATATTAAATTTACCAAGTTTATATTATACCATCTTTCAAAATTTTCAAAAATAACCAGGCATTAAATAGTACACCTGTATATATCCAAATAAATACAACATATAAACACAAATAACTATAGCATAAACAAAAACAAAAATACCACGAAACACTTATACACAAACAAATGAAAACCCCTAATATCACATATAACCACATTATTAAACAACATTTAAACGAAACATAAAAAATGTAGCACACAGACGTTAGATTTAAAATTTAAAGTAAACGATGAAATTGTTTAAACAAAATACGACTATATGTGCATGGCACATACATTTAAATTAATAAATTATCAAACAAGTAAGTTTCTCTCAGGGTATATTGTAATCGATTTTTGTTGTTAATGGTTTGGTTGTTAATAAATTTTAAATTGTTGTTACAGCTGTTGAGTGTATACGAATTGAAAGAGATGTTTTTATACATTGAAACGTTTTTTGTTAAATAAAGTAAAATAATTGTACCGCTTCCCAAAAGATTTTTGATTTATAAAAAAAAACTGATTAGGGGAGAGGTGGGTAATTGTGGCTTCTGGGATAATCGGAGCCATTGCCCTTCTCGATTCCTTTAATTTTTTTGAAGGTCAGCGATATTTCTGCCATCTCTTCATACCTAGCTAAGCTGCCATACGAGGTTAGGGTACCCGCGCGCCAGAAAACGTTTTATTGGGACTAACGTACTTTGCGTGCTATTACTATAGCAAATCGCCAAGTTTATAAACGTTGAAGAACGTCGTAATTATCAAAAATAAATTATCAGTTGTTTTCACAACTACAGTACGTACATTGCAGTTATATACTGTATTGTTTAGCCATTCATTGTTCTAATGCTTCCAGAAATTTGTTTGCGTAGTGGGTGTTTTCGGGGCAATGATAGCCAGTAAATATTGGGTAATTCTGGCCGGCCGCGATTACCCCATTTTCATCTTTTTATGAATGTTTGCGTAATGTAGAATTAAGATATTGGTTGTTGTTTCAGATGCCACGAAAGTATCAAAGGAAGACTGAAAAGGCTAACTATAGTTGTGATGCACTATCTACATTGTCCGCAATTGCAGATGGAAGAGCAATAAAGAAATACATCGGGCTTTTAACATACCAAGGAGCACGCTTCAAAAAAGAATTAAACGAAAAACTGACTTGGGACCCACATTAGGCAGAAAAATTATTTTCTCAGCTACTGAAGAAAAAGACAAACACTATCAAAACTATTTTATGGCATCACTAGGACAGAAAATAATTTTTCTGCGGAGTCACCCTTATCAATAAGTAACGCCCTTTGAAATAGCAGCGTTATTTAACAACGCCTATAGAAGGCAACAAAATGATTCCAGGTAACTGGTATTTGCCTGTATAATCCGCCGTATAATTTCTGAAGAGGACTTCTCGCCGGCTACATTTGTGAATAATAGAAATACAAAACGAAAATATTGCAGAAAAGCAACGAGTTCCTTTTAATAATATTCTGTCTTTACCGGGACCATCCACAACACAGCAGAAAAGCCAACAACAAAAAAAGACAAAAAAACAGCATTCCATCATTCTAACGTCCCCTTCATGTATGAATATTTTAGAAAAAAAAGCGAATAGAAAGAAGATAGCACAGTGCCGCAGCAAGTAATCCTATAAACGTAAAACATTTGCGAACAATGACAGCCATAGTTATGAACCCACAAAAAAAGGATGAAAGTAAAACCTCTTCGTCATCAAAATGGTAACGACACAAATGTATATAGTGACGATGAAGATCAGGACAAAACTATAGAGGGGGAGGACATATGTTTGGTTTGTGGGGAATTTGGAAAAAATCGAGAACTACGGTTGCGTTGTGCTTCTTGTGCAGCTTAGGTACACAAGGCTTGTTCTAATACTGAAAAAAAATATTTATATGTGATCATTGCATATAATGTTAACGCCACACCGGCTGATGGTGGCCGCTGCCACAGTAACCCCAAGTACATGGGGTAATGGAAGCCAAACAACCTTTTCCTTTTTAAATTATAGAACAAAACCTTATTTACTTTTTGTATTCCAAATAAAAGATTTTTATGAATTATGAATTTTCTTACCCGCCTTATTTTTTAAGTAAAAATAAAAAATACATTACGAGATTTAAATATGGAAATGCTTAACAGGCCACAATTAGTCACCTTTCCCATATTACGGCAAAGAATAGACAAACTTAGTTTAGTTAGTGGATTTATTTATTATTTTTCAGGGCTGGGGGACTCTGATCATCACAGCACGAGCCGCCACTGCACCTTCTACACTAGCTCATGAGTAAAATAGTATACTTCATTTATGAAAATCCCCCACATCATCGGGGCCTTCACGCCTTATCTACGCCACCGTCAAGTAATGCAGTCATTAACTTTATCCTGCTTGACTAAAAAACGCCAAAAATTATGACGCAATGCAATATTTTATGAAACAAAGTTTTTCGTAGTTTCCGTTAAATGAGATTAGAACACATAAATAATATCGTTATGACTGCGACTATATTCATGATTAACTCAAGCGTATCTTCGGCGAAAATCCACCTTCACTGCTGATTTAAGATTTTCAACGCAAGTTGTGCCATGGCCATGAAACAATATTGTTCGAATCAAAAAGAACTACAATCTTGCGTACTGCTTCCTATTGCAACATTGTTTTCTAAGGCAAAGGAACAAAAAGAACAAAATTATCAAGCGTTCCAGAAAAAAAGCAAAATATAAGGATTAAAGTCTGAGTTCAGTTATGTGCCAACAAAAGTTGTGCTTTATTTGAATAATGTTCATTGTTCTCCTCGCCCTTTGCGACATTTTATACTTTGTTTGAATAAACCTTTTTTATTTAGTTTAACGCTTTTAGCAAAGTTCGTCCCAAAACGCGTAAGACCAATTTTTTATGACGCGCAATAGCTACACACAAAGTAATGCTGGATTTGAAGTTTGGAAGATAAGCAAAACACTATTAATCAAAAATCTATTACTAAGAGCGCTTTTTTTTATGAGAAAACACCTTTTTCTCCTATTTATCTCTATCAGGGGACGTACCATACGCTTAAAGTAAAAGTAAATTCTTCATGATCTATCAGTGTACAGAGTATTTTCCCCATAAATTTCTAACATTACAATTTCTAACATATACAATGCTAACTTGGTAAGAATTATAACTTCTTGATCCCCTTTATTACTATATTACCTTAACATTAACGCTCCACTTACCGACTTTTACATACTTTTACCGCGGCAAAATGCTACTGTGGACAAACTAAAAACTATTTATTTTCAGCACGTAAGGATTTAATACGTAAAATTGAAATATATGGAATTTAACAATGTTCCGCTTTCATACGTCATTACGTCATCTTATAGGTCATTATTCTCTTTGTTTTTAATGATATCAATAAATATTTTCTACATATAAGACGAAGATATGTAGCTTACACATTGTTATCAAGTTAGTTAAAAAAAATTTATTATTAATTAGATTATTTTACATTTAGGAATTAAAATTAACTTTATCTTCTCATACCACTTGGATTTAAATGAATAATATAAAGCTATTAAGATGAATTTTAATTAGGAAATTGAACTTATGGGATACAACACTGAAATACCTACGTATTTAATGAACTAAAAATAAAAGGATAATATCAAAAGCTGGTTGGAGATCCCCTTTGTGGTCCTCCTTTATCTTAGGTATAAAATTATCTCTAATCTTAACTTATTTACAAGTAACATTGTGATTAAGGCAATATAAAAACTAGAAGATTTGCCTAACTAGTAAGTTCACTGATATAAAACTTCAAACTCTCTAAAGCACGGGTGCTATTGTATTGGCATAATCATTTTTTAAAATTGCAATAAGTATAATAATTCATATTTGTTTCTTTCATAAAATAACCTAAACTATATGAAAATAATAAAATAAATTAAACGTATAATGCATATCTTTCGTTTCAAAACATTATTTAAATCAAAAAGCCAGAAAGAAATAAGAAAACTCTGTTGAATGAAATTTGAATCCTCAAATCCGGAGAAACGATCCCATTTTTGAAATATCCGAAAGTAAGCCATATTGGTGATTACCAAAGGACGGACAAACCCGTTCGGAGAAGCGGAGAAGCGGAAAACTCAGTGGCGTTGCCCACACGCAGTCTATGCCTAGCAACTTGCATATGTATCTACATACATATGTACCTACACAGTTTTGCGAAGTCAGTAGAGAGTATTATCTAAGGTTCTGTATTCACATGTAAGAGAACTTCATATTTACAAAGGAAAATCTAGAAAGTATTATGTGATTACAAATTTTAAAAACTTATTAAATTACAATGAAAAGTAACAATAATTAACACAACTTAGTAAAAAGAGCTTCCCTTGTTTTTGGCCTATTAGTTGCATCAATATTTTGAATAGAAGTCTTGAGGTAGGAGCCTTGATTAGATTTATTAAGTTTTAATATATTTTTTTTTGATAATCGTTTAAATTTAATGTGCGCTAGATATAACAAACTTACCATCATTTTCAAATGTATTGTTGTGGAAAATTACAATGTTTTGATATTAATAATACGTGAATTAATTCTAATCAATGATAAAAAAGACTTACCAAGTTTTTGTTTTATTATTTTAAATAGTTAGTGACTCTTTATTCCTGCTTGTTTTATCTTTTTTTTAATAAAATACAAGAAATAAAGAAAATGTCACTGTTACATATTCAAATAAGTAATACAATTATATGTTTTATCTTGTTACGGTGTTTAAAACGTATTCAAAATATACATAATTTTAGCAATTCTTACTTTTCAATAAAAGCCTGAACGGAGGTATTTGAGTGCTGCAGAAATATAAATAAACAACTACATCTAAGACGCCGCCAATGCGTGGAATATTGCGAAAACACAGCTGTCGTTCGTGTCGAACAAACAAGTTATGTATATATGCGTCATCGCTCTGCCACAGGCTGTGCATTGAAATATTCCACGTGATTTACGGGTGCATGTAATTTTTATACATGGGTGTGTTTTTCTTACTAGGTCAAAACAACTAGAGGATTTATACGGGCCATCGGGTGCTTTTCTATCAATACCCGTATGTGCGTTTTTCGTTAGGAACGCGAATCACATTGCTTTAGTGATTACTGTATTCTCATTATTGACAATAAGTTCCTTCTTTGAGATATACGCTGACTTCAAGTCTTGTACGCACCAGACGGCGAGCACGAATGTAATTCTAATATAAGGCGAATGTAACCGGTGTAGACGCGTGTCCGCTTCTACAATAAGCACTACAGCTGTGGTCACCGGTGTTGACGTGTGTCCGCTTCTACAATAATCACTACAGCTGTGGTCACCGGTGTTCGCGAGTGATCACGTCGGCTTTCAGGGTGACCTCAACGGTACAATTCGTTGTAGTGCGGACTGGAATTGTACAGCAATTCTGGTGCAGACGTAGGTTAGCGAATATAGATGAATGGTATGATGAAAAACTATGATGCTTATATAGTTATGTAAAACTAAAAACAAAAAAAAACGTGGAAACCAGATTTTAATTAAAAAAAAATACATATGAAGATAGTAAAATTAGGAAACAAAAATAAAATAAAAGTAGGATGGGCATCCGATAGTTGTATTACTAAAATATGAAATTGAAGAATGTTAACGAATAAAAAATGTATTAAATGTTCATTAATTAAGCATTCATTCGTTACAAAATCATGCATGAAGGATTTATAATAGGAAATATTCAATAATTTGATATTACTTTCCAAATATTATCACTAATTAAGTGTAAAATGAGAAATGATTTTGCCTCGGATAATTTCTTTTTAGGTGTTGGCGGGTACAATCGAAAATAATGCAAAAAGAGTGTCAATATTTTTTCCTAATCAACTTCAGTATCAAACGCAATAACATTGCCACTCTTTTTAGGTTTGACATTTGTCTTATTTATTTTCAACCGTTTGTGTAAGTAACGATATTACATATTGGTATCGCCTAAAAAAATTTTTCCGTCGAAATAATTTCTAATGTTACATTTAAATAATACCATTATATATTTCAAAGTAATGTTAAAATATTTAATATTTTCTATGGAAAAACCTTGATGAATGATTTTATGAGGATTGAATGCTTAAGTAATGAACACTTTGGTACTTTCTATTTGATAACGCTTCCGTAATGCAAATCTACAATGCTGATCGTGTAATATTTATCTATATAATACCTAACACATTTCTACATGTCTGTAGTCACATTATGATGCGATAAGATGTTAACATATCGCTGTTCGTTGCACGCGGAAACTTAAAATCGTTCCCATTGCATTCGCCTTACATTACAATTACATTCATGCTCGCCGTCTGGTGTGTATGAGCATTTAAAGTTAAGCGTAGGTGTCGCATGATATTACTTTGTAACATTGCGCATTACCAAATTAAAAAATAAATGGTCTTCCTTTGTGCAGTTAAGATGTGCTAGCATTTTCGTTTGCAATTCAAACTAGAATTTTAAAAATTATTTTAAAATATAAACATAATAAGATCCTCCATAATGAAAACAATTAAAAGTTAGATTATTAAAAGTTCCGGCTGTACTTGTTAGGGATTTGAAGAAAGTATTATCGGGAATATGCAGCCAATGGACAAATGAATAAAATACCTTGTTATCTAAGCTTTTGTAATCAATTTATTGCATCTTCAGAGACAAGTACTACAAGCAAGATGAAAATTACAACATTGCTGAAGAATTATTTATAAAAGTTGAAAGCCTGATTACTTACATTGGAAAAATCTTAAAGAAGCTAAAATATGCATTAAAATTTTAATTTTTATGTGTATTTCTAATACAGAAAACTTTCAAAATGCTCCTTATTATTTAACATGAAGAACACGGAAAATTTTACTATTAATTTCTCTATAGGGTATTTTCTTGCACACAAAAAAAAAACGAAAATGCCAACACATTTTAATTGCACAAATTTATTTATTGTTTAGTTTCCATTTTTCCAATGTAAGTAATCAGGCTTCCAACGTTTTTAAATAATTCTTCAGCAATGTTGTAATTTTCATCTTATTACTGTAGTGCTTGTCTCTGAAGAAGCAATAAATTGATTGCGAAAACCTAGACAAATAACAAGAAATTTCATTCATTTGTCCATTGGCTGCATACCTAATAATGCATTCTTCAAATGCAAAATAAATTTGTCAACTCCCTGTGTAAATAATACAGCCAGGAGATTTGCTATAATTTGCACACTTAAGCCAAATCATCATTGCTAGTAAATTACAAAATTAGATTTTTTTCGATACATGTTTTCTGCATGTCGGTTGATATAGTTAGTGATGGAAGATAATCTTAATTAGTTAAAATTGAAGACATACAGTTACAAGCAAAATTATCGCCACAAGCAGCTTTCACATTGCAAAACTATTATTTTGCCCTACATTGGGCGCTAATAAAACTTGTAACGAATCTTTAAATTATACTTGGAGCACTCTCTCATGCATTTACACTGTATTCTCATTTTTTTCTCCTATCTATAAACACCATTTACCATTAAGTAGATCACAGATAAGACGCACCTCAAATAAGAAAAGCATATTTTGTTTTCCAATACTTGGAAAAAGGTTTTGATAAGGTGTCACGAGAAAAGGAATAGAAAATTCTGTAACGTGGAATTAACAATAAACTTATTAAACAAAGCCTATATACCAATATAATCCAATACGTTATTAGTGATAATAAAACATATACGAACCCTTTAAGCCACGAGAAGAACTTCGATAAGAAGGTGGAAGTCTCTCAGTATTTTACTAATGGATGAAATAATAAAGTAAAGCGATTCGATAGCGAGAGGTATGTGTGAGATTATAAAACTCTACAAAAGATGGAAATATCGGAATGTGCTTTTGCAGATAATATAGTTATCGAAACTAAAACCATGGCTGTTGAAGAAGATATAAACATCGAATTAGGAGGAGAGACAGTGGAATAGGTGAAGCAATTTCAGTGTGTCGAAGTAAAAATGGAAGAAACTGGAAAAATGGACCTCGAAATCAGTAAAGGATAAACGATTGAAATGTATTACACTATGAATAAAACTTTCTCAAGTAACAAAACAGATTTCGCGAAAAACAAAAATGAGTGTAAAACTGTATACAGACTTTTATTGACTTATGGTTGTAGAAAATAGAGACCAACAAGAGAACAACGAAATAAAATACAACCAACAGAAATGAAGTTTTTGAGATGTGTGAATGGAATTACAAAATCGCACAGAACTAGAAACGCGAAGAGAAGAAACGAATTGCAGATACAGCCTATATCGACCGAGCCGAAACAACTTAAGCTAGTGGGGATGATAGCAGGCTATCATCCCCATTAAAGAAGATTTGAGAAGCACGAATGCAAACTAAAAGAAGAAGAAGAAGAAGAAGAAAAAGAAGAAGAAGAAGAAGAAGAAGAAGAAGACCTAGGCAGACATGGAAAAACTACTGAGAAAAAATCTGGAGGGTAAGGAAAAATTGTGGAAAGAAGCAAAAACAATTGCTTTAAATAGAAATTTGTGGACTAAAATACGTCTGGAAACAGTATAAATACAGACGAAAATAGCATAGGGTGGCATCTGTGCCGCCAACTGAACGCTCAACTACATTATCTTAAATAACACAAGAGGGATGGAACAGATCTTTTTTAATAAATTATAAAATTTTATATTTAATAACAACAAACATATAATAACAAATTAGTAGTAGCGATCATATGATGGCACCAACGCGTCAAAACCCTATAGTTGTCACATTAGAAACTGAACAAAAACATAATACCTAGCCCGTTTCATACTACTTTCAAAACTAACAGTTAACATCGATCTTACGGTCTTGTACACTCATTCCTCTTTTCTTCAAAAAGTTCCTTTACCCATCAATTTTTAGCAGCTATAATTGCACCTTATTTTCAATTCTCGTTCTTTTTTTCTTCTTTCTTAGAAACCCTTGACCAACTCTGTATTATTTGTTATCAAAATATATGCAGTCAGCTCAATTGGTTAAAGACAAGTACTTTACTCTTGCCTCTATATCGTTATAGGATTGGGACCGTGTTTCTACTCCTTATTAGCCCTTCTTCCGTAGTTATTGTCATCATATTTTAGTTGACTCATTTTTAAACTATTTTCGTATTATATCCTCTCAATTCTTCAATCTCTCATTTGTTCAGAATGTATGATTGGTATGAATTACCACCGGGCTAATCAAAGTTTTAGTGTTATTTGTTAACAATTTTTTTATGATTACTCAATCCTTGACATAATTTTTTCATTGCCAATAAGATAATAAAACTGAATCTCTCTATTTTAAATTTATAATTCTCAATTTGTAAAAGAATTTCTTTGCGATATTTATTTAAACGCAAATATTTAGTTTTTTATTCGTTGCATTCTAATCCGAAAGTATGTTACTGGTCAATGTTCACTATCTTATCCACAAGTATTGTTTAGTCTTCCTAATAATTTTTACATCATCTTTGCATGCTCTTGTAAACTAAGGTCCCATTGGTTCATTGCTATTATTCTCCTGTAATATTAGATTAAATAACACTGGAGATAATGTATAGTTCTATTTCACTGTGTGGGTTTGGAATTTTCTTGTTAACCTATCCCTTACTTTAGCCCATGTCTTTGTGTTGTTTAATCAATATTTTGTAAGAGTAATTAGAGTAATAACTTCTTCAGCTTCCTAGGAATTTTCAAGACCCTCTTCAATCAAAATCCCTTCTAAAATCAACAAATTTGTTTGAAAATCGCTTACAATTTCCAGCCAGTCATTTTGTTTAGACGTAAAATAATCAAAGTTGCTTAAATACAATTCTTACAATTAACAAACACACTTTACTTCATGAAATCACGAATGATCCTATTATCATTTAGATGTCATGTTCACATTACTTATCTAAGATGATATGTATCGCGGCAATTCTAGCGAGTTTCTCAAGTTGATATACTTGTTGATCTTTTTTCAATATACATAATATGCAAAATCCCAAATTGAAATTCAATGATATAAAAAGATTTCACTATGTTCACAGACATTATACTACATTACGGGAAAATTTTAAATAACGAGTGCTTTAAATATATATTATTTATACCTTAAGAAAATGAAATACGAAAGCTTATGGTTATTTTTCCCTTTAAAAATACCAAATATAAAATAAAATACACAACGATTGACACTTACATTAACACCGGTAAAACATAACCTATCACAACACATCTAGTATTGCTCGTATAAGAAAAAGTAAAATATAACATAACCAACCTGAATAAACCTTCAGTAAACAAATTCGGATAGAGCCAATAGACGAATCCCATGAAAAACAAAAACTCTATCACTCCTTCCATATCCGGCTGGGACAATACGTACAAACAATTGATGAACATACCGCCACGTACGATTTTTCGAATCCGACTCGTTTTATATACGTAAACTTGTCTTCGTCGCTGTGGTAACTAATCGTCGCCCGAAAAACGCCCAAACTCGCGAAAGCCACAAGAGATTTACATTTTACGCACAGTTTGTTCTCGATTTTAATTCACATTTTTACACATCTAAGGGGTGGATGCTGGCGACTATCGCACAGAAACTACCCGTGGTATGCGCGTAGCTCGTGCTTCGGAGAGCTTGCTGAATGGTAGAAACACCGATTTCTGTTGCTGTCTCTATCAGGCGTGTACAAGCGTCCTTCTCCGTCCTCTTTAGCAGAATACAATGCAAGTTAATATACCGCTTTGTGCAGAGCCGTAGTTGATGGGGACGCCGATGGGACATGCCCAAATCGTAAAAGTTTACTAACACGATCGCAAGACACAAACCGTGTTCAAATAAAGAAAATATTGGTGGGATTAGGGTGGGAAGGGATATGTAGTACCCACTTTATAAAGATAACAATAAAATTTTATCGGAAATAATATATGTAGATCGTCTCATTTAGTTAATTCCTCGAAATGCACGTATAAACAAAGAATCGATATCAATTGGGCATGATTTAAACCACGGTTTAGGTATTTCTAAATTAAGTGACTTGCCATGTAATTGCAGTATTAATGCAAAGTAAGGAACCTATAATTTAATATATGAGCATTGAAAGAAAGATTATTTTATGTTACCAAGTTTTTATTGGAATTTTTGTTGTTCCATTTGTTAAACCTATTCATACAGGCCTTTTTCGCAGGATGGAAATTCTCGGATGGAAATCGTTCTCGATTGTATGAGGCTAACATCGAAAAGACCCTTAGATTTATTATAAACTGTGTACGTAGAAAATAGTTTATAGAAAACAGCGTCAGTTACAACAGCAAATTACTTCTAGCGTGTAAACTAGCGTTTCACCTAATTTATATTTAATACAATCTAAAATTAAACCGCGTATAATGATTCTATATAACGACAAGTCAGGTATAACGTCGAAATATTATGGGTCATATAGGTATAACGCTGACTAGTGAAACTGCTAGACAGGATTAGGAAGTGTAGCAGTGTTACTGTATCCGTAGATGTTGGAATTCTCATTAATTATTTATTACTTATATATTGTCCTGTTGCACATGCATTAGACATCATATTAACTGTAGAATTCAAAATATCTATTTCTGCGAAAACGAAAATAAAATATGAATGTAATGCACATCTTTTTAATAAATACAGAATATACGTAAGTGTATTTGTAAATATGTAGGAGTCCACATATTTGATTTTCCTATTTATGTTTGCAAGGAAATATATGAGATGAGAAGAATATTAAAAATTGAAAACAAAAAATGGGAAATAAGAAATGAAGAATGAAAATAAGTGAGTCGAACGCATCACATTATAGAATGTGGAACAAGCCTCATTTCTTTCCTCTTTCTTTTCGTTGTCCGGTTGAATAGAAATTGGGAGGATGAGATGATAAATGAAGTTTTTGTGCAACTGCTTAAGGTGATCTTTTATTCGAGATTGCTAATGCTTCGACATTTGACATTTTTGTATATATTTTTACTTAACACTATTGCGCATGGCCCGCCATTTTAAATAGTAAATGTAAGTAAACTCGTATTATACAACGGCATTGTAACATTCGTTTTTAATATACTATTGCCAGTTTGCTTTTCCAATGTCTTATAACTGTAACAGTATTGTTTAGACAATGCCTATTCCATTATTTGAAATGTTATTGTTCAATTTATCAACCTTTTTCCATTTCAACTTACCAACTTTTCACCTTTTCAATGTTATTTCAACTTTGAATTTTTTGACTTATCACTTCTCTTTCACCACTTTTTGACATTTTTTTAACTTTCTTTAACAATTTTTATAAATTTACATTCACTTTTTCGAAACCTCTTCATTCATAACGTATTTTTAGAAACGCTTTTTTTTTGTATTGTGACTACTTTAAAGTTGAAAACAAAATAGGTATTATAAATTTCGATTTTAAAAGACCAAAGTCAATGACATCATTCACAATACAACATTTGGGGTACGTTCTTGGCGCGACATAAAAACATGACGGATTATTCTCAAAACGAAATGATTGAGTAACAATACAAAAATCAGCTGTTGTTTTTTCTGTTTATTCCGCGTTTTTACTGTAGTTTATGTTTATTTTCCAGTGATTGGTTACATCTCCGCTTATAAACTGTTATGCCGCAATTTAAGGTTGATGTTTAACATCGTAAAACATATTTTTGACATAAAAAAACAGATTTGTCAAATCCATGTTGGTTCAATGATGTTTCACCAATAATTCCAATAGTTCTAGTTTTATTTCAAGCATCAGATTGATCCTACAACCTTTTTCTTGCATTATAATTGTATATAACCAATATGTGTACACAATGTTTAAAGCTGCATTTCCAAGAAATCTGAGGGGAGTTAAAGGAGCAACAAAGCAACCGTGTTCGTACAAATTTATCATCCGCAGGAGAGAAAAAATTAAAGTAAACGAGCATAAGAAAGTTGAGTGTATCAATTCGTCCTTGTCCTTCTTTAGCAAGTTTTTAACCAGAACAACCTTACATTAATCTGTGAACCTTTGGTAGTACCCTCTTTACCATTGAATACTTAGTTGGGTTTAATACCAGCATGTCCCTTGACCCAATAAAGCGCCATTATGTTTCAAGTCAAATTTCATAATATTAAGCAGACTAGGATGTGTTTTAAAATAATTTTTATTCAAAATTGCTAATAGTACGTTTTTTGAATCAGACATAATACAAGTGCTGTTGATAGTAGACTCTCTATTAATGGGTAATGCTTCGGCCGCAAATATGGAGAGGTTTTCCATTAATGTATATGACGCGCTAAAATAATTTTTTGGGCATCAGACCATTTTAATTGCATATAGTGACTTAAAATCAAATTTGAGGCGTTATTTAGTTTGATAACGAAAGAAACCTTGACTTTGTGCTGATTTTTTTATTTTGTAGAATTATTATTTCTTTACCAAAAATGCATGTACTCCATGCGAGTTTCCTCTACAAGTTTACCTTAACATTTTTCTTTATTTTCCTTTCCTATGGATAATGAACTTGAAAGAAAACAGTGTTGTTTTGC